>JACEII010000068.1:859716-895180 GCA_014332785.1 Antheraea mylitta | reverse complement strand
AAAGCTTAGCTAAATATTGAATATATTTTATACAAATTTTGAGTATCCTGTGCCAATTTCTACTTTTATATATCTGTACTCTGAGCATAGACAATTATCACACATAGAAATCAATATCTATGCCCATATTTAAATTCATGCATCCAATAGTTTATAATATTGGATGAAGTATCTTTTGCTTATGTTTCAAGACAGAATACTATATCAATATTCTCTGTCATAGGGGTTTTGTGGTAATAGTAAAATTAAAATTAATTACAAATGAAAATGACAACCCATAGTTTATTAAGATAAGTCAAGGCATTAGTTAATAAATTAATTAATCGGTGTTGTAAACCTTAATCATGAATTATCATTTTTCTAGGAGATATCTTAAGGAAACTCTCTAAATTGCGAGAAAATCTGTAAATTATTATTTTTCTAGGAGGTATCTCAGGGAAACTCTGAAAATGGCAAACGCCGAGGATCTGAACCGACTGACTTCATGCTCGCTAGTACTGCTCGGGCACATATTCCTGTCGATCAACAACTCCCGGGAGAGTATGAACATGGTGACGCCCGCTATGCAGCTGGCCAGCAAGATACCCGACGTCCACGTCCAGTTGTGGGCATCGGCTATATTAAAAGGTAATTTACATTGTCCGTTCTGTGAAAACAGTGAATAAACTTGCTATAAGTTTGAATTATGTTGGGTAAATTATAGGAAGGACAGATAATACTACGTATCTTCATATATCCCAACGTCTCATGAAGATCTTTTGAGTAGTTTAGTAGGTCCACCTCGGAAGCAGCTCAAGCCTAGGTCCGTTCCTTTGGTGTGGAACCCTTGAGTGCGCTGTTCGCGTGATACAGTGATACAAAATCTTACATCACTGCGACAACATTACATATAACCTTCACACACGTACACGCATACACGCTTACACATGATAGTGGAAGGGTTTTATTTCTTTCCCTTATTGAACTGAAATAGTTTAAAAAATTATCTGATACTAAGTATATATATGAGTTGTTGAGGTATGTATGCTTGGTACACATATACCATATGTTTCAATACCTCATATAAGTATGAATATGTAGCTTAGGTTAGCTCAGATAGGTCGCGAATTGCATGTATTAAGCAACAGCCTAAACCGAGGTGTGCAGTGCACCCTTGAGCTAGTTGCCCGAATAAAATCGGCAGAGTGCCGCAAGCGCTCGCCATAGTAATCCGGTGAAGCTGTTAATACAATGGGTCAACAACGTAGTCAGTTAAAAAAAAAAACTGTTGAATAGTTTCGGAGTTTATTTTAAAAATCATTAAATTTATTATTGTAATAATGAATAAATTTTAATAATCTTAATATATAAACATCCAGTGTCATTATATTTGTCCACAATGAACTTCGAAACTGCTCAACCGATTTTCAAACGCAGGTGCACTCGCTCGTACAAACATAACAAGAAACACTGTGTAATGTATTCTATCTCGTTCTCTCGCACGTTAAATCCTATAGGTGTTTATGTTTGTATTTTTTTATGTTATTTTTTTTTATCGAGTTTCAAATCTACGAAACGCTATGAAGTTTTACTTCAAAAACAAATGAGAAAATGGGTGAATCATATTTCATGATAGTTTATTTATATTAGACAACTTCAAAAATGTTTGGTAGTTTTCAATTAAAAATTAAATGAACTTTGTGTGTAGATATATGAATGTTTAGTATTATGTGGATGTTATTAATTTCAATAAAATTAAAATTATTAATATAGCCTCATTGAACGATTTTTCGATTGTATATATTTTTTTTCAGATCTATATAGGTTAGCGGGTGACACAGAGAGAGAAAACGAGGCATATCAGATGCATTGCAACTTTTCACAAGCACTATTGAAGGACCACTTTCAGGTATGTATACAAATTATACCTCGGTCTAAAATATATATATTAAAAGGAAATCTGATGATGGACAATTTGAAAAAGTGAGATAAAAACATGTATTTGTATTATAAATTATTTAAAATTTAATCTTATTATTATATTGGTGTGAAACATTTATAGACGGAGGGTAACTCTGAAACACCAACATTGCACTATTGAGGAAATACTCAAAAACATTTGCAAACATATCTGTATATGACAGATGTGGTGATGATTATAACACATTCCTACGAGAATGTTGTGTAAGCTGAATAATTCTCCCTAGTGTTCGCATAAATCATGAGAATAATTAATTTACTGTTTTAGTTTAAGTAAAAGCAGTGATAATTTATTAGAAAGTTGGTTACCAAATCCATACTAATATTACAAAGAGGTAAAGTTTCTGACATTGTAGAGGGTAATCTCAGGAACTACCGGTCCGATTTGAAAAATTATTTTAATGTTATATTAGTTCATTTATCGAGAAAGGTTATGGGTTATATCATCACGCTAAGACCAATAGGAGCGGAGCACCGATGAAGAATATTTCAAAATCGGGGTATTTTTCTCTCGAGAGCTTCCGATATACGTACTAGCGCTAGGTCAGTCATTATTCCACAAAGTCGCGGGCAGAGCCTAGTATAAAATAAATTCATTGAAAAGTTGTTAGACCGGTGGAATATTAACCCGATGTCCGCAGGGTCGAACCCCGGCATATACTAACGAATTTTTCAGAATTCGCTTGCATTTATTAATTTAAATTGGTAACACTAACGGCTGACAGTCAAGAAAAACATTGTGAGAAAACCTGATCCTCAGAAATGTGTTTGTAGTTGATGGGGCTGATGGGACCGTGTAAATAGGCCCCACCAGAATATGCGATAAAAATAAATAGAGAGCGAAAGAGCGGTTGGTGGCCTTGCCTATAAATAAATAAAATAACAAGAACCCCAAATAAAAAGCGTGGACTAACCTGCAACTCAACACCCCGTACGGAGTAGCGGCGTCCAAGGCGAAATATGGTGCTGTATGCGGGATTCCTTTGAAAGATCAAACTTCTCTCTTCGAAAGCGGGCACCATAAAAAGCTTCAGTGCGTTCACATATAATGTATAATCAAGCGGTAAAAAGCATTGCGGCGCGGCGTAGCGAAGTATATAGAATAATAGAATGTGATGTAATACATCAATTTTTATTTGTTCTTTTTCTCTTGTTATTTAAAATTTCTTGTTCTTTTGTAACATTGACGTCCAAAAAGTTCTTACCTAATGCGCCTGCATACTCCGTACTAGATCAATGAGATGAAGGTCAGAAACACATCTCATTATCTGGAGCGCAGCTATTAAATTTATTTATAAGGGGCCAACCAGTAGTACTACTGTATGTGGTAAAAGATAGAATTGTAGACTCCTCAGAGTTTCAAGTTGCTAATACATCATAGGCTGTTCTGGGTAGGGATGTGAGATTAATGAAAAAAATCGATTAATTAGGAATTGATTTTTCTTTTTTTAAATAATAATCGATTTGTTAAAAATCGATTTTATTAAAAATAAATAATCGATTATTTCAAGAATCGATTTTTATAATATTTAAAAATAGACATGCTTTCCATGTTCCTATAATAAACCTAAATATTTAAAATAACAATTTATCAGATTAAGAATCACATAAAATTATACGTATCAAAAATAACCAGTTCAAAACAAAATAAAAGTGAATGTTCCTTTAAACTTTCAAGGTAAAGAATATAGAAACTAAATACCATAGAAATTTTCAGTACTATTAAACATTATATCGTAATAAAAATAAAATGATAAACATCCTAACAAAATGACAACATTATTAATTCTAACTGTAAAATTCAAAACAATGAAGTTCTCTTTTAAATTTTCATATTAATCATAGTGTGACTGAGAAAATTAAAATTGAAGATTTTTTTTTATTGAATAATTTCAATAACAATTTATAGTTTTGTTAACTTATCGATGTCGAGTTTACCATAAGACATTTTTAGTAAACATGTTGTACTCGCATGACAGACCTTTTTAGTTTTATTGAAAGTTTTAATTTTACAGAGAGCGGTATTTGGCTGTCATAAGAACCACAACAATCATTATAAGATATAGTAACTCATGTTACTTGTAAGGCAGTGGGATGTTTTCATTCTATGTTCTTTTTAAATTTGTAGTTTCACTACAAAATTTTTCATTCTATCGAACAGGACATGCATATTACTGTGGTATTATTCTTTTTCGTTATAAAATACTTTCGCCAGCCGCTTTTAGGTGTTTTGCGGCTAGAAAACATTTAAAATTTTTACAAACATATTATCTCACTATGCTCACTCTTCAATTGTAAATAATAATGAACTTATTTTGAGATTTTTCATCCGTCGCATAGATGTTTATAAAAATCGATTAATATGCGTAATTTATATAATCGATTTTCAAAAAATCGATTAATATGAAAATAAACATCGACAATAAAAAATCGATTATAATAAAATAAAAATCGATTATTTTTTAACATCCCTAGTTCTGGGTGATAACACCCTTACATTCCATTGGCAAGAGGCCTATAGCTCTGCAGTGGGACTCTTACACGGTGATAATGATGGAATTGTAACCTCAAAGCTATAAAGTATTAAAAAAAATCTAAAGTAAGCGTTTATATTTACAGGCGACACAACTACCCCAGCACGCATTAGTACAGTGGACGAGCGGCGCCCCCCCTGCACTTCCCCCTCCTGAAACTCTGACGCATCCCACATAGTGCCCTCCGGAACATTCTAACACTGGAACGGCCAAACTTGGCACATAAAGACAAACAAGTGACTAAATAGTGAATCCAGTGTAATAAATGACTCGAATCCGAGTTTGTGATACTTAAATTCTTCAAGTGATGCAATCGTGAAGACTTTACTCTTGTGTAGTGCGAATAAACTGACTGAAATTATAATTGATGATAAAATGTGTAAAAATTAGAAACAGTGGTATAGTTTAGTGACAAAATTCTAGTATAAACAACTCATTTGACATTTGAAATGGTGCAAAATGTGCAGAATTCTTCTGTTATTTAATCAATTACCAGACACGGGACTCCACGTGAGCGGTGGTTGTAATATCGTAAGGTTGTTTTTTGTATCTATGATTATAATGTGAAGCTTTCCGAATAAGCTTAATAGACAATTCATTAGAAGACAAATGTTGACAAATACATTCAATAGAAATAAATAGGATAAAATGCTAAAATTTTCTCTCAAATACTACCAAGTCCTGAATAATGCATGTAAATAAACTTTGTAGTATTTGATTAATAGTCCTGTGAAGCTGTGAAACGCAAAAAAAATAAGGCTCAGTTCGAGAAAAAAAAAAGTATTTGATTAAATCTATGTATGTATTTTTATTGACTTTGAATGGTAGACGTAATAACATTATTGGTTTTTCAGTAAACAAATTAAATAAATCCTTGATTGAAAAAATTGTAATACATATTTCTGTCTTATAACATAATCTTAAAGAGAAAAATACGTGTGGCACTCGGGGACTGCCACGGTAAAGTTATTGCATAGCATTTTTTATTAACTTATGCAATTATAACTATTTATTTATGCAGTATTTTTTCCCTTTGTTTTTTTTCTTTGATATTAATTCAAGTTACACTTTTTGAGCGTGGTGACCGATAAGAAAACATTTTTTTTTTTCTTTTTTGGTCAAAATATTTTTATTATCTTACAATACATGTAGGTTATTCAGGAATATTAATCATTGAAACTATAGGTTTATGGTAACTGAAATAAGAAACAAAAATTTGAGACTTGATTGGTGTTAGGTTTTTTCGTTACGGAATATTTGGATTCGGTCTCCACGCTCTAGGCCCGCGATAGAAGCTATGCAATAGCTTAGTAGTAAAATAATTCTCTGTACACGTGTATTTCTAAAGGAATACAAGTAGTTCTGTGATATAACCAGTAATTATATTACTTAATTATATCACAAACCACAGGAAGTGATATAAATGAACTGACATATGGCAACACTGTCATGTTTTATTCTACCAAGTTTTAAATTAATCACTCGACCTTTACAGAGATGTAATAGAAATATTTATTTTTAAATGTACATTCAAATTAATTTCTGCTCGCGACTTCATTTTCCTGAGAAACTATTTTACTATTTCATGCTTTGTTTTCGTCAAAAGGTATGATTATTTCATGACAACTATGTTTTTTATTGATATAAATAAATTAATTGCGGACTATCTCTTATACTTCTAAATTTAATTATTACATATCAATTACAACAGTTTAATCAATTGCAAGCTACAAGCTCCGTCAATCTTTTTGACTGCTCTGAATATAGCCATAACTTCGGTTTTGGGGAGTTTTTGGCGGGATTTTAGTCTGTCGTGTAGTGCATTTTATATTTTATTCATAATCTTGTGTTATTTGACTCTATATTTTGTAAACTTTGTGGTGTTTTACGTAATATAGGTAGTTTATTGTGCATAAGTGAAGTGAATGGAAAATAATACCACGGAGCGTGAAATTCTGAGATGCCACAAAAACTCCCTGGAAGGTTCTAACAAGGGAGCCACCATCTTGTTGGAATATTGAAATAATCACACGACGCTCGTAATATTATTAATTGCACGACAATGGCAGAAATAATCTGAAAGATTGGATGCCAAAAATAAAGTTAATAAAATAGTTCAGTCTTTCATGTAATACAAGAGTTCAATACCAGACAAGGTTAAAATATGAATATGAATCTACAATTTGTATCTATTTATCTTTAAGTTGTTTCAATGCTATACATATAATGTATATTTATACTTAAATTTTGAGTTATACGCGGCAATATTCAGAGTGATTAATAAGTTTGGCGAGAACTGTATATATGTGAAATCCTATAGTTAATGCTTAATCCCACATATAAGCTTAATAATATCTAAACTGGATAATACTTTGAGAAGTGCTCTTTCAGCGAAAAAGGTTTGAAGAAATCTGTTCAGCCATTTCGAGATTTCGAATTGACTATAAAGACATATTGATTTTACTTGTATATATAAATATAGTGAATTTATTTCAAATTATCTATACGATTTTAAGTATTTAAAGTGATTAATTAATAGCTCGTACCCCCGACTTCGTTGATGTGAAAATGAGCAAAAAACCATGTTGTTTAGTGTTAATGTCTTTAGCTTATTTCATTTACGCGGAACCCTAATTCTTTTATCTAATATGAAAGTGTCTGCCCTTATAGTATCACCTGTCTACCAATGAAAATCCCATCAAAATCAGTCCAGCTGTTTCAGAGAGTAGTCGGAACAAACAGATAGATCCACAAAAAATTAATAGATTGATTTTTATATATATCGTTTATAGTGTGATATTTATTTATCAAATAAATTTATTATTTTGACATTTCAATGTTAATAATTTGTATAGATTCACACAGAACATTAGGTGTCATGACAATAGGTAATATCATATCACTATTAATAGTAGTCCGGTGAAGCTGTTAAGACCTTGCTGGGTAATTGCGTAATCAGTTCGAAAAAAAAATCACTATTAATTCCGCAAAAATTGGCACTAGACTGTTGTATTTTATTATTAATAAGGTTATAAATGAACCTGTATATAATTACACCATCAGTTTTTTCAGAAGTACTCGTGATTTTTTTTAAATAAAGTATATGACTAAATAAAAAAGTGATCAAATTAAACAAAACACGTTCTTGGAGTACGTCGAGTCGTACTAATGGCGCGTTGTGTTGTACTATTCAAGTTGAAAACCGACAAACTAAGTAAATCACATGCTTACACCTGAAAGCGAAAGGGTTTTATTTTTCCCTTATCGAACTGAAATAGTTTAGAAAAATTATCCGACACAAAATACATATAAGAGTTATAGAGGTACATATACTTGGTACACATATATATTTCAATAACTCATATAGGTATGAAGATGTAGCTTGGCTTAAGTTAGCTCGGTCAGGTCATAAATTGCATGAACTAAGTAACGGCCCAACCGTGAACCCTTGAGCTAGTTGTCAAAATAAAATCAGCTGAGTGCCTTAAGCGCTCGCGTTATTAGTCCGGTGAAGCTATTAAGGCCTTGCTAGGCCATTACCGTAGTCAATTTGAAAGAAAAAAAAAAAAACAAAAAAAATAGTACAACTCATTTCGTTCTAACGCGGGTTAGTACTCTTTGACGTACATTAAGAAGTTCTGTTTGGTGAAGCCATTATTTTAAGTCCTTGTTCTTGTACTATCTAGATACATTTTAAATCCTGTATCATTTATGAGATTTGGAAAGGTTTATTTTAACATAATTTGCTAGTCATTTATGTAATTTAGCCACATTTTGATTTGGACGAGTTAATTGTGGTTTTTAATAAATATACGATATTTTTGCAGTTCTCATGTAGATATGCAGGGTTTTCTGAAAATCATTAGTATGTTTATCAAATCACTCAAATACGATAGTTTACGCAGCTGGGTGAAGTCTTTTTTTAAGTGAAAACACTGTTTTCATCAACATGCTGGCCACTACGTATTTGCTCTTTTAGAAGTATACATTTTTCAAATAAGAAGATAATTGTCAATCCGCCATCTTGTTTCTCATTTTGCATGCAAACTCAGTACTAAATGTACGATCGGAAAAACAGTACCATTTAATGCTTATATAGTAATTTCAAGAAACCGCCGATAATTTACAAAATACAAGAGATTATATTCTATTAAACCTTTTTTTTAATTCGAACTTTTAGTCAAACAATATTGATGATAAAAATCGGCAGCATTATGAATAAAAAGGTTGCAAAAACTTTCATTTTAATGTAAAATAAATTGTTTGAATGGATTTTTTAAAATATCTAAATACAAATTTATTTTTTTCTATTATAGTATTTTAAACTAACCGATGCCCGCGACTTCGTCTGTGGCGTTTATTTCTTTTAACATTGTATTTTATGTAGAAAGGGAAAAAAAAAATTCGAACGAACAACAGTATTGACCTAGCAAGCTAGGTCAAGCTTCACTAGACTACGACGTTTTAAACTTATTTGCCATATATTCACTGTAACGTAGAATAATCTATAATAATAAAATAGACATGTTTTTGATAATGGCTGTACAATTTTGACAAGTAGTGAGTAAAGTTGGCACGAACGCGATTATCTTCTCATTTGAATAGTTTAATAAAATTCTTTATTGTTCCACTTACAACGGTACTACGAGAGCATTTCTCAAAGCTTTATATTTCCTCACGAGGTTATCCTTCCTTTAGAAAAACGAGAATTCCAAACAAGACATTGGTATATCAAGCCTCCAACGTACATACCACCATTTCAATTCAATTATTAGCCAATCTGAACTATAATAAACTGTTATAAAATAGAAATGATTTAATATTTAGTTACTAATCACTTTTAAAACATTTAGATTCAATTGTGTTAACGATTTTCATATCACTATTTTTTCATAAATAACTCTCGAGTTATTTTCACTTTTCAAATTGCAATTTTAAAAGTCTGAGAATGATTTTGATTGTTTTTAAATTGATTTTAAGCGATTTTAAGACATAAAGAAATTAGATTATAGACACATGCTACAATCGGTTAGAACTTACCTTTTTTTAATTCTTCCCCTGGTACACTACCAGTTAATTATCTAAGCTACACAATGTATTTCACATAGAAATAATGTTGAAGGAACTTAGACGACAAAGGAGAGAGAGCATAATATGAATATCATAGTTACAAAACTAATGACGGACACTGTAATATTTGACTGATTTAATTTTTTTTTAATAGAAAAAATTGTACATAATTAATGCGTCAAATGAATTGTAATAAAGAACAAATAAGTCTCATATTTATTATTTTTAGCTATTATTCTTATTTACATTGTTGTGAGCGAGAATGTTGTTGATTATGTGGATTAATAATTTTTAGTTTTATAGCGAATTAGAGTATTTATCTTTTCGTATTTCTGGTTTTATGAACGAATTTCATTATGCCTATACACAATAATTGGTAACATTTCCATAGTTAAATTAATAGATTTAGACAATTGCCTGCTTCAATGTCCATAGAAATCGTCCATTGAAATTAAATTTTATGTGAACAACATTGACATAGAAACTCAAGACGCACAGTCTCGAATACAAGTAGCGCTAAAAACTTCCCGCAAAAACTTCCTAATATGCATACTTCGTTATAGTTATGCAATAAACTTATGATTTTGCAAATTAAACCTTACGTTGTTTGTACAAAGACGCAAGCGACGTCAAATTATTTGAAATAAGTGAATAATTTTTAAATGTGTGCATATTTTATACGCAGCGTTTTGAGACGTTGAGCGTGCATCTTGGGATTTTAAAAGCATCAATGGTGAGCAATTATTTCTGTACTGCGTGCGAAATGTATATGACATGGTTACAAATGAATACGGTTTCTTTTTAATTAGCTGTTATACCTTCAGATCGGACAGTTAGTTGTGGCCTTAACAAACTAGGTACCACACGCTGTTGTTGATAATTGTAAATAAAAGTTGATTATTGTAAATAATAAAATTATAAAATATATGTTTTTGATATAAACTCTATGCCTTTTATTTTATAATCCTGTGTTTCTTGCAGGTCTTGCGAAAAATATCTCTTTGGGTAAACTTAAAGAAAAAGCGTTAATACAAATTCGTTAAATACCGAAACACTTATTATAAGATTTTAATAATTTGATCAATTAAAGACTAAAGGCTTTGTTTAATATATACCAGAACTTATATTTGAAAATGAGCCAAATCCGGTTTTAATCGCTTATATGAAATCTTTAATTTTTTTTAAAGATTGTTAGTCTTTGTTCACAGTGAACGAAGTCCAAAGTTTGCCGTTTATATTTTTTTTTACTTTCATATTTTTAATATACTTAAATTTTGCATGTATAAAATTTGAAGATGTACAAATAACTTTAAATCTTATAGCCGGTTCAAATTGGATTTGGCTCAATTTTAAATATAACAATTAATATATTTTATATTTGCCGATACTCACACCTTCGTGTGTTTTGCCCTACGCATGCGCACTGCACCGCTTTGCCCTTCACTGTGGGAAGTAAAAAGTCACCACTGGCCGCGTAGCGTTCATAAAAATCGTAGCTTCTTAATTAAAACTTTAATAGTCATACTATTTTGAATAGAATGACATATCCAGCGTCAAGATTGGTATAATCATTAGCCTAAATTATTTTCAAGGATTTACCATATTTAATGGCTTCCACAAGTCTTACTGATTATTTTGCCTATATTATGTACCTAGTAATTTGATAAAATAAAATATGTTTAATGTAGAAGTCATGTTTTAATAAATAAATTAAAACACTGAAGTATTTACGTATTCACCATTCTTAAATTCGTTTATTTATAGCTTAAAATATCACTATTTAATACGCTATTATCTCAAGCTTCAAATTATTAATTAAAGTTGCAAGAGTATTCGCTACATATTGATACTTCGCCGCCGGAGGGTTGTGAATAGTGCCTGGGATCGGGAGCCAAATTATTTTTTCTATAAAAAGTATCTCTGAGTATTGCGCATCGGCCATGATTAACGTCTCGTGCGCGTTGCTTAGCCTGCTTCTGTTGCCAACCATAGTCCCAATTTGTTACTATACGGAAGTAGAATCTGGCGGAGAAATGTAGTAAATAAGACTGATGCGAGTGAGTTAATACTATGTATTAAATTGTCGATATTATTATACACTTAGCATCGAATTAAGCTAAAGACAGGTTGCTTAAAAGCGGGGAGTCAGAGAACTACGGGGACAAAGAAAGTGTATTTATATACTTTATGATCTTAGCATTCTCACAATAATCCTGTCTGAGGTAAAGTGAAGCTTTCGCCTAAGGTAGGAACACATTAAGCATATAGGACTGGCTATCAAATGTGACTTCTTAAACGCATCCATTGGTGCTTCGTTTACAAAGTGCAGAAGTATATCACGCAAAATTTTTCCATTTCAGAGCCATTCCCCCATCGCCACGTGAGTCACTTTTTGTGCGAAAAAATAATGGTCGCTCAGCGACAATTTTTCCGTCAGGCATGTATAAGAAGATTTTCCACTTTTACTATTTTTCATAAAGTTTCCCTTTCTTGAAGGCTCAAACTTAGTCGACGTCCTAGTTAACGCGGGTGTGTATGCCGTCAGTCTTTATGACCCTAATCAGAAACGTGACTTTAATTTTTTTTCGTTAGTCTTCTTTCAGCACTAAATCGTCAACATATTTACGGAGTAAGAGTTAAACTAAGTAATTATGGTGGTCAATTCGATCGTGGGAATGGGAAATGGGAGGAATCTTAATTGTATAAATACTAACTTATCTTCAGGAGCCTTTTTATTCCTCGCTTTCAAATACTTTTCCGCTGCCCCCTTATCTGAGCTGCCATATAGAATGTTCAGCACTTCAGGTTCTATAGGTTTCATTAAGCCATCATCTTCTGATGGGATTACGTTGTGTGATGGCACAATCGCATGTTGTTTTATTGGTTCATCCAATTTCTACGATTACAAATTTCCAATGTTTTATTATGTGAGACACTAAGTTATATTTATTTATTGATTTGTAATGTTTATACAATTTCCATTCGAACCTAAGTTTACTTCGATTGTTAAAAACTTTTGAATAAAATAATTTAATCATGTTTAAGAAATACAACAAAGAAGCATTTTGTTGATATAAGTCCTAAGCTCTGAGGTCTTAATCCATAAGTATCTTATATCTAAATTTAGGTATACTTTCTACGTGTATCATTGCACCTACATAGAGACATGTTTTCTCCTTTCAGTCTCATATATCAACTAGCATCTGAATAATCACGCCTCTCTTGTATATAACATTTTAAACACACTCCATTTGAATCCTTTGGTCTTTCTCAATTCGTACATTTTCATAGTTAATACTCCTCTAATTATAATACTATCTTCACTCTTCTTGATATACCTATAGTAGGATAACTTATTACTCCTCAACTTTTCTGTCATTAATGCTACTTTTGCCGTCCTATCATTCGTTTTTTCCTTGCCCCTAATGCAAATTTTATTATATCACAGGTTAGTGTGTATCCTAAAAATGCATAATTTTATTCTACACTTATATCTGGTAAACAATGAATTTAAATTATGATACTAAATTCATAATGAAGACTGAAACTCAAACGAACTAAGCAAAATGCACTGATTTGATATGTTAATAAAATGTGATTTAAATAAACAATCATCGTATGACAATATTTCGACATGAATCAACTTATTACACGACATTGTACCACTATAAAAGTAAAAACATACTCTCATCAATTCCTCGGCAAGTGCGATAGATGTGTCAATTTCCCGTACTCTTTTCTCTTTAGCGGCCTGGAGTACTTTGATTAAGTTCTCTTGATACCAAATTCTGTTTCGACGCTTGGCCTTTAAAGAGGCATCTGTATAAAAAGCGTGCGCCATGGTAACTCAATATACATGCTCCTTCCCACACAACAGTTTAAGAGTTTAAAACGAACAAAAATTTATACTGTGATGAGATTTAATTTTATTGTATATATTATCTACATTTTATTTCCTTGTTGTTTATATTCTTTTTTTTTTCGAAGTATGTCAATCCTATAGTGAAAAGGTTTTACACCAGCATAAACAATGATATTATAACTCAAGCATAAACGGTTACCCCAGTAGCGGATTTGCAGTCTTGGCTGCCCTAGGCACCAGGCCATGTAGTAAGTACCAGCCACCCCTTTCTCAGCAACCATCATATTGAGTACATAATGAATTTACTTTTTTTAAAGGATTTATGTTATTTGATGCGGTGCAGTGCGACCCACCATAATGTGCGCGAGCCTTTAGAATATTTACGTTCTTTGAGTTATTTCTTGAGTGAATTTTTTATCACGATTGGCTGCCCTAGGCACGGCTCTCCTGGGCCTTAGGGCAAATCCGCCACTGGGTTACCCAGTAGTCATATCAATGGAGTATCTTAGAAAACGTATGGAAACAGGAAAATCTAAAACACGTACTCGACTTTCGTATTCTTATACTCATGTAATATTATGTACTAGCTGACCCGTGCAACTTCGTCTGCACCAAATTGGTTATCACTGGTTTCCATTGTATTTTTAAACGCGAAAAAATTGAATAAAACTGATACACGATTACAGCCACAACTACCGTTTCCAATTGTGAATCCAAAGTATCCACGGATTCACTGAAACATATACCCAGATTAAATGTTTTTTTTTTTTAAATAAGCCTAGTACCCTTTCGCAGCACCATCAAACACTCCGTTGTTTGTAGTCCGGAGAAGCTGTTAAGACCTTGTTCGATCAAAAGCGTAGTCATTTCGAAGAAAAAAAAACATCTACCAGGATCAATTAAGATAAAAACTAACCTACATAAAACTAAATAAACATCTCTACCACTTACTTTATCATAACTATTCTCAACTTGTATTAAAACCTTTTTATACTCCATTGTATTAAAGAAAAATATATGAACACCGTATCGAAGCGTCAAACAGCGTCGTCAACTGTCACTTGCTTGAAACTATTGTCTAAGAGTTATAAGCTGTTTCGAAAACGTATTTTAAATATATTTCCAATTTATTTTTATAAATAATCTCTGTACCACTCACAACATAGTACCTATCACCTTTTGGTAATTTATCCATGTTGATATGTTTCTATTATAGATTATTCTAAATTGTTACACTAAATATTTGGCATTAAATTTATATCGTGTATTTGTTACACTTGATATTGGCGAAAATACCTACATAGGTAGAGGCCAAACCGGAAAGAATCAATTAAGCCAGTTTTATATATTATATTCATCCGAACAACGGGCTATCTGGCTGCCGGTAAGAGTTGCGTTTTGGCAGCGTATGTTATCGACGCATTTTTTTTTTGAAATGTATACGCTGTTGACCTGGAAAGGTTTTTACAGCTTCATCGAACTATTGAGACGAGCGCTGAAAGCACTCAACCGACTTGGGATGTTTGGGCGACCAACTCAAGTGTGCACGGCACACCTTGGCTTGGGCTGTTGCCTGTTTTGTGCAAAAATCGCGACCTATTTGGCCTAACCTAAGCTAATCTATCTAGATATACGTATATAAGTTATTGAAACATGCATGTGTACCGGGCATGTGTGCCTCAACAACCCCTGTATATATATTGTATCGGAGAAAACTCTCTTAACTATATAAGATAGGATAGGATGGAGAAAAATAAGGGTAGAACTCTTTGTCGTCTATTTCTCTGAAAAAGAAAAACAGCGTGTAAGATATAGGTGATGTGTGTGATGTTGTAGCATTGATGTAAAGTTTTGTGCACTGTATCGCGTGAGCAGAGTATTCAAGGGCTCCCCGCCGAGGGAACGGACTTAGGTTTCAGCCGTTGCCGAGCGGGGCCTAATATGGTGTGCGGGAGCGAAATTTATCCCCAGACCACGGCGGCGTGATCTGTGGTTATGCGGGCGTGGACGTGAACACGCTTTGTTTGAAGAGATAGGCTAGTACTGATCTTTCGCTGACGTGATTGAATCAGGAAGGTTGGTAAAATGTGTCGCGGTCGTCTTCTATACTGCGCAGCTTTGGGTACGGATTCATAGTACGCGGCGGATACCACTAAAGGGCTGGGATGATTCGCGGCTTATTCGAAATAACTACGTGTGAGTGATTTTATATACGCCCAGACAGAAGGCATCTCCAGGTCCTCGTGGAGATCCTTATTCCGGACGTATCATGGGGCACCGGTGATTTTACGTAGGGCTCGGTTCTGGAGAACCTGCAACTTTTGAATACGATTTTGCGCATGTGCAAAGACCGAACAACTGTACGTCATAATCGGACGGATGCAAGTTTTATATAAAGTGAGTTTATGTCTGGGGGATATTTTACTCTTATGACAAAGCAAACGATAGAGACGACCCAAGACCATAACGGCTTTGTTTCGCACTCTATATGTGTGTGAATCGAAATTTAAGTGTTTATCTAAAGTGACGCCGAGATATTTAACCTCGCCGGCCCAAGGTATTTCGGTTTCGTATAGCCTGATAATCGACGCATATATTTAAGATGGCGTCAATCCCAAATCATACATTTACGTTTATTGTTGTTTCATTGTATATGGTGAAATCTTAATATCAATAATGTTTAATAAAATGAAATTTGTTCTTTGCTAAAAAAATAATTGGTTTGAAATTTATCATTTTTATTTATTAAATATATCAGCGGGTATATATATGATTGTTTATAGAAAAATATGCCCGACTGTGATAAATTCATGCTTTTAATTGTGTTTAAAAGTTGCTGAAAAAAAATGTTCCTAAACCTATTCATAAATCAAAATGCGCATTAAAAATACAACGTTAACCGGCTACCAAGTGTGCTTTCGGGCTAATACCAACCTCTCACAGAAAACCGACGTGAAATAACAGTGCTTGCATCGTAGTGTTTCCTTTGGTCAGTAAGAGCGCCGGAAGCTCACCTCTCTTCTCCTTTTCTCCTTAGCCTTCCCTTACCCTCCTCCAATATACAGGTTGGCAACGCATTTACGACACCCCGGTGTTGTAAGTGTCTATAAAGGTTGGTGGATACTTAACATCATGTGACCCTCCTGTTCGTTTGCCTCCTATGATACAAAAAGTATATATTGATATATTAAAGTACCAGGTATTCTAAAATTCTTGTTCTTTCAACGTTGCCGGCTCTTGTACTAAGGTGTCGCAAAAAAGTCTAGTTACGTTAATTACAAATTTTTGTTTTTCGTTATCCTGGAGAACCCCTTGAGTTTTACGGGACAAAAAGTATCCTGGATGTAGCATTGTAATATCAGTTATCACTTCGTTAAAAATGGCTTAGTACTTTCAGAGTAATACGGGCTTAGATTCTAGACTTTAATCCTAAATCCTGGAGAACTCTTTGCGTTTTATGGGATAAAAAGTACATTTGATGTAATCTCGTTATATTAGGTATCACTATGTCAAGTTTCGTCAAGATTGGTTCAGTACTTTCAGAGTGATGCGTGTGCATAGGGACAGACAGACAGACAGAAAGACAGACAGACAGACAAACAAAAATTGTAAAAAGATTATTTTTGGCTTCTATATCGATAACATAGTCTACCCTGATTAACATTTTCAAAAAATATTTAATGTACAGATTTCGACTTATTACAGTTCTATTATAGTATAGATTACTTGTGTAAGTTAATTTTTTATGTTCTTGCTATAATAATATGTTTTTCAATCTCTATGACAAACTTCACTCTCCAGACGAGACAAGTAAATTTCAGATCAGGCGGTGCCATCTCGTTTCTTTCGTTTGTTAACTTTTACACAATTTCAATAAGACATATGCACTTATATATTGGCTTTTAGTTTTTGTCTCATATCTACGAACTTTTAGTAGTCATTATGCTATAAGATATTCTTATTAATTAAGGACCTAGTTAAATCAAGAAATGCCACCTTCCCTTGATATATTAAATATAGGTTTGCATTGCATTTTTTTCATACCAATAGAATTCTTACATTGAGAATTAAAAAGAAAGAAATAGCAACAACTATTAAATAAAACACTGTTAATTAAAATCCTTGGATACAATTTAATTTATTGCAAATGTACATAAAAATAATAAAATTGTATTAATATTGTTACATAAATTCAAATATACATATATTATAATATAAATAACTTAGAAATAAAACATTATTCATTATAATTCTCCATCCTATTATTCTTAATCCTCATTATTCGTGGTTTATTTTCAATTTAGCAAATTGTAAAAGGCTCATTCATTCACATACTTTTATCTCATAACATGATTGGTCGCCTTATATTATTTTACATATTCAAATATGTATGTGGAAAATATTGCAAATGTACAATATAATATTAAATGGTAATACTTAATCCGAAAAGTTATAGATAAATACCCGCATTTACATCCGAATATACAATGAAACATATTAATAAAATTGTAACTGAAAGTTTGAAATAATTCCATGAGATCAACCCATAAGATATTAAAATACGTCAAAAATTGTATGGAAAATAACATTTTCAGATTAAAAATTATTTCAATTTTAGTACTTTCGGACATATTCATAGATGATCGGCGTTACTCAAAATGTAACCTATAAATGGAAATAGCTAATAATAAAACATAAAACAAATCAAATAATTGTACAGATGTGTAAAAAAATTCTACGCGAGCAAAAGCACTGGCATAATGCTAGTGAACAATGTAATTACATATTCAGTGAATTTTCATATCCACGGAGATAACTTTAATCTATTATCGTTAGAAATTATCTTTACAGCTTATCTTCAAAGTTAATTATAAAAAAAATATATAATAACGTGTAATCGGTCAATGATCTGCAATGCACTCGCCACTACAGACGTATACAAATTAACATCTTTGATATCCATTTTATACATACATTCGCTGTTTATTCATTCATATTAATTACAATACATTTTTTATATTGTTTTTATCTTCACTGTGCGTACAAAAAAATGATAGGTTTTCGGTCTAAATAAATAAAAAAAAAACAATTGTCAAACATATGTAGAGTGCATTCATATAGATGTGCCAATTTTTTTTTCGAACTGACTACGCTATTGACCTAGCAAGGTCGTAACAGTTTTACCGGACTACATAACAGATGTACCAACTTGGATAATTTACTTGTTGTCTGTGTAATTGTCAGAGCAATAAGTGTATGAAAAATTAGGTTTTAAAAATCTTATTTTGAATTGAAGATTTTTGCCTTAAAATTTTTATATAAGCAATTAAGTCAGACAAAGGACGGTAAAAGTATATTGACAGAATCGACGTTTGCTTATTCAGTGGCCATTTTATTTGATTAAGTTATCATACTGTACACAACATATTGGAATCATTATTTCATTTATTACAGCCGTGCAAAGCCGGGACGGATTGCTAGTTAACAAATAAAATACACACATTATACATATTTAAATGCAAGGAATAGCTTATTATGTAAAATCTGTTGTAATAGTCTGAAAAGGTGACTTTGCTTTAAATTGTTTCCTGCAGTTGTAATTTATATTTTATGAACCAATTTATGCACTTATTTTGGTTAAAGAAATATTACCAAGTTTTGGAAGTACAGCTACAATATAGGATCTTCGTTTGTAATTTTAATCATGATCATTATCTATTAAAATAATTAATAATTTATTCAAATATTAGTTTTGGCTTTGCGACCTGCTCTGTTTCCTTCCCATGACTGGGCTTCCTCCCATCTGCCTTAAAAGGCCACGAAGACCCTTTGCTTCTCTGATACCGCTGTCAAGTTGTTCTGTCGGTATTGCACAAAAGTCATCAACTAGTGGCACAGGCCCACTCAGCCGCTCTGAGTATTGGCTTAAACGGGACTGATGTCCTATTGGCCAGGTTTTCTCTACAGCTGGTTGTTGTGGCTAGAAAAATAAACAGTTTTTACTAATGAAGTACTTTCTTTATTTTTTAATTTATTTAAGCAATTTGAAGTGATCGTGTTTGAAGTGATGGATTCAAATATCTGCAATTAATCATAGTTTTCAGTGAATGACAATGTCGCCATTATTAACTGTGAGTCATATAATGAAAATCTGTCACTATTACCTATTGGTTTAAATCGATAGATGCAAATGAGACCAAGTTCTCTCTAGGTTTTGTATTTTATAATCTTGAGCCACATTTTTACTACAACATCTGGTGATAATTGTAGTCAAACGGGCTAAAACGAACTAACGTGCACAAACAATAATAAAAAAATTAAGTTTTCTTTCTTTTGCTCAGGCAGATATAATAAGATTGAGATAGAGTTTACACATACTTATATAAGCAAAAAAAATGTGATCAAAATATATCTTTGCTTTCAAATTTCATTACTACTTTTCTCTGCCAATAAAATAAATTCTAAAGGTAATAAATAATGCAGATGAAGTTACGGGTTTTTACAATAATGTTTCCATCGAATAATACTTTTAGTTTGATCACCTTCCCAGACATAGCTGCCAATTTATCCTGAAGTTTTTTGACAAGTACTGCATCACTTTCATAATTGGTAAGGGTTGGCTGTGGCATACACTGAAATACTGTTGCTAGTAGATTGTGTAGAGACACCAAGACACTGTCCTGCCACGCTCGAGTGAAGTATAAACTGAAAGATGGATTTTCTTCAGGTTTTTGTATATATGGCAACACTGCGAACAATCATAGGTTTATTAAAAGACAACATTATGAGGACTTTTATGTCTTGATTTACATATATCAAGATCTATACAGGTACATATATTTGCTGTATTTAAAATTATTCTTAGACTATTATGTTTTTTTTTTATTGGAAGCATTAAAATACGCATTGGGGGTGGAGAAATTCAATATTTTCATAAATTTTATGTAAGATTTATTAAATGCAAAATAATGAAAATTATTTAAAACAAATATTTTATATATTTAGTATTAGTTAATGATGTAGGTATATGTATTTTGATTTAAATGAAAGGCTTAATTATTTTAATTTGTTAAAACAATGTATTCATTTAAAAAATATTTTGATTTTAATTAAGTATAAAAATTAAATGTTGCTATCCGATTAAATTTTAAATTGCACAATTTATTATTTTGGAAGGAGGCCAACTAAACAATTAAAAGATCACTGTTATAAATGATTCTATTGAATATGCTAGTGATCAGATAAGCAATAAAATGAAGTACCTACTTGCAAATTGTAATATGTTTGAGACATACTTTTTTATTGTTGAAAAATAGTGCCTGCACTATTCAGAGAATTTGGGATCACATTTCACATCTTTCATTTTTTATATCAAAATATGAAATTGTGGATGTGCCCGTTCGAGTGATATAATCAGAATTATTGTTCTGACTTGCTCCTTCCCCTGTCAAGTAAATTAAGTAAACCTCTTACCTCTCTTATGACTAAATAAGTGTTAAGTATAAGATTTTAGAGAAAAAAAAATAAGAATATCCAATCAAACAGCTGAAATGTTTTTAATTACTTATAGTAGGGATGTGAGTCTAATGAAAAAAATCGATTAATTAGGAATCGATTTTTCTTTTTTTAAATAATAATCGATTTGTTAAAAATCGATTTTATTGAACATAAATAATCGATTTTTTCAAAAATCGATTTTTGTAATATTTAAAAATAGACATGATTTCCATATTCCTATAATAAACCTAGAGATTTAAAATAACAATTTATCAGATTAAGAATCACATAAAATTATACGTATCAAAAATAACCAGTTCAAAACAAAATAAAAGTGAATGTTCCTTTAAACTTTCAAGGTAAAGAATATAGAAACTAAATACCATAGAAATTTTCAGTACTATTAAACATTATATCGTAATAAAAATGAGATGATAAACATCCTAACAAAATGACAACATTATTAATTCTAACTGTAAAATTCAACACAATGAAGTTCTCTTTTAAATTTTCATATTAATCATAGTGTGACTGAGAAAATTAAAATTGAAGAATTTTTTTTATTGAATAATTTCAATAATTATTTATAGTTTTGTACACTTATCGATGTCGAGTTTACCATAAGACATTTTTAGTAAACATGTTGTACTCCCATGACAGACCTTTTTAGTTTTATTGAAAGTTTTAATTTTACAGAGAGCGTTATTTGGCTGTCATAAGAACCACAACAATCATTATAAGATATAGTAACTCATGTTACTTGTAAGGCAGTGGGATGTTTTCATTCTATGTTCTTTTTAAATTTGTAGTTTCACTACAAAATTTTTTATTGTATCGAACAGGAAATGCATATTACTGTGGTATTATTCTTTTTCGTTATAAAATACTTTCGCCAGCCGCTTT
Organism: Antheraea mylitta; assembly: GCA_014332785.1. Taxonomy (NCBI): domain Eukaryota; kingdom Metazoa; phylum Arthropoda; class Insecta; order Lepidoptera; family Saturniidae; genus Antheraea; species Antheraea mylitta. Next base: position 873,355 of record JACEII010000068.1, on the reverse strand, counting down.
TAGGTGTTTTGTGGCTAGAAAACATTTTAAATTTTTACAAACATATTATCTCACTATGCTCATTCTTCAATTGTAAATAATAATGAACTTATTTTGAGTTTTTTTCATCCGTCGCATAGATGTTTATAAAAATCGATTAAAATGCGTAACTTATATAATCGATTTTCAAAAAATCGATTTATATGAAAATAAACATCGACAATAAAAAATCGATTATAATAAAATAAAAATCGATTTATTTAAAAATCGATTATTTTTTAACATCCCTAACTTATAGTACTTACTAAACCATTCCTTCCACTCATTCTGCCCTTGAAGCTCGGGAAGCATCTTCGCAAAGAAATCTGCAACCTTTTCATTTCTTACACCTGCTGTACTTTGAGATGCAGTCACTAGGTAAAGTTTGTATAAACAATATTCCAATTTACGTACAGCTGAAAACAAAAATAAAAGCATTTTTGTAATTATACAAAAGACATAAATCTCATCCACTTGTAATGTACTTCTAAAATGTAATAGCTGTATTTGAAAATATCTTTATTTATAGAAAAATTCATACAAAATTCCTACATGATTATCGTATTCCTATATGATAATTGTGATGAATTATACAGTTTAAATATATCAACACTTCCTACTTTGAACATATAGATTTCATAAAGTTTGTGAAGTTAAAATATATTATATGGTATAATAATATATATATTACAGTATAATAGATTACTCAACATATTTCAAAATATCCATTACGCTGTATTCTTACACTCTATTAAATACAATAATCTATAATTTTATTACTTTAAACTAGTGGGCTAGATTTACATTGTCCTGATCTGATATTTAAAAAACCCTAGAATCAGATCATAGCACCACATACTGTGTCGTATTTCGAATCTAACCCATTTTTAAATACACCTGAACAGTCAAGAAAAAGATTAACAAAATCTATGCACCTATCTATTCAGTTATACAGTATACAGAAGAATTAGATACCTATACAAAAATTAAGCCACCTGCATTCACAGCTTCACATGTATCTATAAAAATTTATTAAAATTATTTATGAAGTATGTGTGTTATAGCAAAACCAATCTGGTGTAAATATGTAGTGTTCAATTGTACACATACCAATTTCTATCAGAATTCGTTGAAAATTATAGCAGATGTGCAATAGTGTGCTGTTAGAGTAAAGGCATAAACACTTCCAGAAAAGCAAGTGTGCCAATATTTATGATCATCAATTATACAGCCTATGAGTTTATCCATCTCAAACATATATTTACATAACAATCTAATTGTCTGTTGCTTCTCATTCAGTAAAATTAAAATTTTAATCATATAATAACTATCCTATTGGTTATGGAAACTAGAATATCAACTATAATTACATATTGATGTTATTAATAAAAATTTTACGAACCCGGTTGAACATGGATCTCTAATTTAGAGAAAATTAAACTATCCAGATGTGACCAATATTCCTTTAGTCCTATTAAATCTGATACGTTGATATAATGTAATATCTGTTCAATTATTTTATCGACTCGAAATCCTTTGTCTTTATCTGCTTTTAAGTCGAGATCAAACGCCTTCACAGTCGATGCAAATCCTCTGTATAGCAAGTAATCTCTAACTAATTCATCAACAAACTGAGTATGTGCCATTATTATTTATTTATTATCTAAATACATCAAGTATTGTAAATAAACACCAAATTCTCAGATAAACCAGCTGCTATTGACAGTTGACATATGCCATCAGCCCTTGAAGTTTTTTTTTTAAATAATGTCTACCAATGTAAGCTATTTTGCCAATATTTAAGTGTACTAAAATATTCATGCGAATATGAATCTGTCTGTTTATTATGTATTAACTACTCATAATATATACTTTTATTTATTAACTACTCAACCGATAATCAGAAAATATTGTGTAAACGTCAACAAAGGTACAGAAAAGGATTGAGGGTACTTTTCACTCAAGAAACAGTACTGTTTCCGTAGAATCTACTTTTAATATTATAAATACGAAAGTAACTCGGTCTGTCTGTAGCGTTTTCACGCCAAAACGATTGAACAGATTTAAATCAAATTTAGTACACAGACAGTCTAGAACTCGGGAAAAGGCCAAGCCTACTTTCTAATACGAAAAAAGGATTGTAAGACCTATAGCAACAGAGTACAAATGAAGAATGTTACAAAATTTGTTTTTTTTCCTTATGGAGAGCTTCCTTTACGTGTTAGCCCAAAGTCATTACCCACGCGGACGATGTCGCGAACAGAAGCTAGTAATTAAATATATTTTGTAGATATGCAGAGTGCTATTTAACAGAACTAATGGTTGACTCTGCATTATGCTGTAAATACCTCAATCTCAAAAATGGTTAAATGTATTAGACATTTTGGTAATTTAGACATACATAAAGCCATCGTAGGCCCTAAATTGAATAAAGAATCTTGTCCGGTTAAGTGAAAAGACTAGTGTAAAGACCGTGACAAATCAACAGCGTAGTTGGTTTGAAAAAAAGTAAAAATAAAGCATGTTTAATTTTGAAGTTATAAAGAATTTTATTTGCTCCAATATTCGTCATCCAAATAGCATTAAATATATATTAGGCGAGATATTTGCAAAAAGATCCATTTTCGACCTTGGATATTACGAAATGCAGACACGAGATTTCATGAGACAGCTTGGCAAAATAAAGCTAAGCTTTTATGAATTAAATTTGCTTTTATATAATGTTCTTTTCCTCGCGATTGAAGTGTCACGATTAAACGCGTATGGACATTCCAAAGAATTTATAAGGAAACAATATAAATTCATTGGGGGCATTTATAAGTCATAGCTGAGCACATTTTTAAGCATTATTATTCACCAGCTAATGACAAGCATCCGATGTACAAAAATCTATAGAAATTAGTTATGTTAAATTAATTAAAACTAAATACTAAAACAAGAATCTACATGATCTATATATTTTTTGAAATAATGAAACATCCAGTACAACATTGTTTTTGTTATTATGAAGAAGCAACTATGAATCCAATATAGTGAATAGGATGTGGTAATAATGAATGACATTCTAATGTTTGTAGAAATAGGTCTATTCCTCACTCTTGTTAATCATCTGGTTTGAGATATGTGTTGCATCAAAATAAAAAGAATACACAATCATAATCTAATTGATCATAGTTTATTCATCAATAGTAAGAGCTCCACTGTTGATATCATCAATGATGTCATGGGGGGCCCTGCCCTCCACCGTACATCCTACAGATTGAGCTGTGCCAAGGATCTCCTTTACTGTGCCGGAGAGGTACCGTGCCATTGAACGTGCACGCATTGTCTTGGCAATGCTGATTACATCCTCCATCGTGATGTTGCCATTGTGTTTAACTGAAATGTAAATTAATAATTATGTAGAACAATAGCAAATTTATCTTATAAGGAGATTTCAATAATCTTATACTAATATTATAATCTATTATTAAAAGAAGGTAAAGTTTGAATATATTTGTAGGGCCATTCTAGGCCTGTGAAATCTATATGTGCATAAAATGTAAAAATTGAAAAAGAAACAGCTTAATAAGATGAAATTTTCAGGTATTCATTGGAAGTATACTTGAATTTCTACACTTCTAGAAGATAAATAAATGCAGAAATAAAAAAAGGGTATTTCAAGATAGTTCAATGTGTAACTAAGAACATCATATCAAGCTAAATCGTACTTTACATTATAACTAGAAACTGTATGTAAGCAGCACACAACTAACCTCTGGTAAACTTTAGGGGGAGCCTAATTCCAGCACAGTATATTCTTCTTACACAATTATTGCATCACTAATCTAATTTCTTTTGTTTAGACATAACTGAACAACATAGTTATAGTATGAAAATTATACAATACTCACTGTTCTTCTGCTTCTTACGATCACGTGGAGGCTCCTTGAGTGCTCTGATGATCAGTGCAGCTGCAGAGGGTACAACTGAGATCTGTGCTTGTCTGTTTTGCACAATCAACTGGACTGTGATCTTGAGACCCTTCCAGTCACTGGTAGCTTTAGCAATGTCATCACCAACCTTTTTAGGAGACTGTGAGGCAAAGGAAATATTAATAATGTGGTGTTTAAGAATGACGTTTTACATTGGCAAATGCTTCTATGATGCCTAACAAAAAGATGATTAAATACATACTTTTTTCAATTAAAAAATAAACTATAGGGAGGAAGCAATTATTCATAACATCTCTTAAACATTATGTTCATTGTAACCGACAAGCAATATTATTATTTGTGCACTTCAAATGGTCATTAATTAATTTTATTAGTAAAAGATAAACACACATACGTATACACATAGGTAAAGACAAACTAGTCCTTCACTCTGAAGTCACTAAAAGTAGTGGCATAATGGCATGAAACTAAGATATTAATAAAGGAAATATATTAACATATTATATGAAATAGACAAATGTCTTTAATATACTGAGAGCGCCTTATTTCATAAACATTATTTTTTTTATTATACCTATACAAACATGTGTTTGAAACGACTGATTAAACTAAAATTGGTCAAGACCTGTAAAAGATTATTAAATTACAATAATCATTCAAGTAGACCTGGTAGATGTATTTACAAACAGTTATAGTAGTCACCACTCTTATGGGAATGGCAGTGATTTTACCATCAGAGACACAGAGCTTCCTACACCATGTTCCAATAATAGTTCTCATGTACACAATACTTTAATTTTATGTATGAAAAAAATAAAGTAACTTTTATACAAACATCCACAAATATATTCCATCTGAATCTAAACTATATATTACCAGGAACAGCATGGCAGTCACATGGCCTGGTCCGCGACTCCTTATTGGGCATTCGGAGTAGCCGCGACAGGGAAACTGGCTTAGGATCCTGAGTCGCGGGTTCCTTCCATCCGCCACCCGGAAGGACGCGCCTGGTAGGGAGCCACCCCCCAAGATCACTCATTGCCTTTATTACTAATCCATTGGCATATAGTTTATACCAAATGGATCTTATTTTTAGTGTACTGCCATGCGATATACGTTTAAGGTTAGGATAATCTGGTACAATATAATACTCACGAGACCCAAAGGACCGATTTTAGGAGCTAAAGAAGATGTAGCACCGACTTCTCCACCGACACATCTTAAGTTTACTGCAAAATACACAGAATTTTAAGTTAAACACATACAAATACATTGAACACTATAATATCATAAATATGATAATTACCGATTTTAATTTCATTAGGATCGAACTTAGGCGGCATTGTGCTTGCTTATTATAATAATAACACGAGTTTATGTTATAATTCCAAGTCGATTAACTCGGATGAAAGGCGTACAGCCGTCGAAACGTACAAAGACGTTGACAGCCAACCGGAAAAAGAAATATGAAACTAAACTTTGATACGTCAGACAATAGAATTTAAAACTGTCACTAACGAAGTGTTGCCACAATATTTTATCGAAGTACTCGGCTGATAGCTACTAGCTCGACAAGCACCATTTATTATAAACACTATAAAAATAATTTATTCTTTGTTCCGTTATAATAATGTTTTAAATAAATAATAAAAATATATGTTCTTTCTCTCCCTCTACTACTTTCTTTTCATTGCTTATTCGTATCATATGTGTACTTATTTCATTTTACAACATTTATAGATATCTCATTCTCAGTTTAAGGCATAGTACAATTATACTAAATTTTGAACTAAAAAATGTTCTATAAAATATACAACAACAGTTTCTGTAATTATAATCCTAAAGTAAAATAAAAGTATTTCCTGAAAACATTAGTATCGGAGAGAAGGAAAACATTAGTATTTAAGTAAAATACACTCAAAATATAATTAAAACATTAGAAAAAACGCAGCTACCCACTGACACTATTGTCAAACAGCTATAAAGACAAAGGTTACAATAAATGAAATTAAATAACACGTGTGTTCATTAGAATCAATTTTATTTTATCAATTAATTCCACATGAAAATAACAAAGTAATATCAAATTTTACGACTGATTTTTACGAAATAATGGTTTCAACAATCATCGTCTTTATCAGGGCTTTATGTAGGGCTAGAGTCTGTGGTTCTATTCAGATTATTAGAATTGCCAATTTATAAAAGTTCCCCAAACTTTAGGGTATTATATCTAGTAATGAGATTTTATGGGTTTTGGCAATATGTTTAGATATGTAATGTTTTTGTATGAGAAAAACAAACACCATAATATATTGTTAAATTTAAAGATTTGGCATCTCCTCTCAGCGCGCCCATTATTTTAAAAGCTGTGTTTTTAAATTTCTTTATTAAATTAGTAACTGCTTAACTGTGACGTTTCCATAAATACAACGTTCACCAAAGCAAGCAGAAACCCTTAGTTATTTCTAAAGATATTTAACTACTTAATTTTTATTAAACTCCTGTATATAATTATTTAGAGAATCGGGTCAATTTTTTGCTTATATTATGGTAAGAGAATATGACGCAAATTTTGGGGGAATCAGAACAATTGACATTGGTTACAAATCTTTGATTATAATTTTACGTGACTGTTATTTGTGGTGTAATAGTTAAAAATTATCCTTTTTATTATTAACTAGACACTATAATTGTAAAATAATGGCAAATGATGACGTTGTGCTGAAACAGTATTTAGGCAAATACAAACATCGTGATTATGCTGTTCGTGAAGTTATCAATCTAATACAAACGTATCGCAGTCTAACTTACAGATTAGAAGCCTTTGTGTTCAATAATGGCTCCAGAAAGGACCTTTTAAATCTCGAAGGTACTATCCCTGTTAACTATAAAGGTGCCTATTATAACATACCGGTTTGTATTTGGCTAATGGATACGCATCCACAAAATGCACCATTGTGTTTTGTTAAGCCTACTGCAGACATGTCTATTAAAGTATCCAAATATGTAGATAGCAACGGCAAAGTCTACCTTCCATATCTACACGAATGGTCACAAAATGGATCGACTTTGCAGAAACTAGTACAGTGTATGATCAGCGCCTTTGGAGAACTGCCGCCCGTATACGCTAAACCTAGGAATGAACCTAAACCGCCGTATCCAGTCAATTCCTTTATGCCACAACCTTCAGGGTATCCTTACCCTCAAGCGAGCCCTGCACCAGGCTATCCAACTGTAACACCATATCCAACAACCTCTAATTTACCATATCCTGGTTATGGATCACCGTATCCAGGATCTGTTAACACCAATGGAATACCTTATCCTCCTGTATCAACTACTACTCCATATCCCCCTACTTCAGGATATGGACCTAGCCCAGACTCTGCTGGTGGTACAATTACTGAAGAACATATTAAAGCATCGCTTCTTTCTGCTGTAGAGGATAAACTAAGAAGGCGACTTAAAGACCAGTCACAACAGTCTCAGGCAGAACTTGAGACACTACGTCGGACCCAGCAAGAGCTACGTGAAGGAAAGTCACGACTTGAAGATATATTAAATAGACTGCAAAGGGAGAGATCTGAGTTAGATAAAAATGTTACTATATTACAAGAGAAGGAAAAGGAACTCCAAGCTGCTGTAGAACGGTTAGCTGAGCAAGAGGGTGTCGATGTTGATGAGGCTGTTGTTACAACAGCTCCTTTATATTCTCAGCTTTTGAATGCTTTTGCTGAAGAGGCCACTTTAGAAGATGCTATATACTACATGGGAGAGGCATTACGTAAGGAGGTTATTGATTTGGACACATTTTTGAAACAAGTACGTACTTTAGCACGTCAACAGTTCACTCTGCGTGCTTTAATGCATAAGTGCAGGCAGAAAGCTCAGTTGGCGTGTTAGTAACTTTGTGGCCATGAAAATAAATGAATTGGAAATACTCTGTGATTCGATTAGAGTGCTAGTGATGTGCTATGTTCATTTATAAACCATAACCTGTACAAAAGGAACCACAAACTTCTGTTATTAGAATTAAAGGAATAGCACATCACTGTACCTGCCTAAGCAAGGGATATTATGATATGTGTCACTGTAATCATAATCAACATGTATATTATAATATATCTATATAATATACATAGTTGTTTTTATTATTTTTTGTAATATATAGTAATTTTACTTAATTCATGATTTTGTTATAACACTTGTTATATATCATTACACAAGTAACTTATAAGTTATGGAAATACACATTCATTCATAGCTTCAACATTTCTTTGTAGATGATAATGAATGATAATGAAAAAGTAAGAAAAACTTCAACATAAACAAGTTATGGAGTTTTTGAGAATGATTGTACAGAAAATAATTTGCAATTTTTTAATATCTTGGCATAATAATAATAAATCCTACACTGTATCTGTTTAATAAGGTGACATAACATCAAATTTTACCTTTGTTTTTTTTTTATTCTCATTAATGGATATAAATAACTAGTGATAATTATAATTATAAAAAAATGAACTTTTAAAGAAACATATTGTTCATTCTTCTACTATTATGGAATAAATATATGATTATTACATGAATAATAAAAGATAATAATATGTATGTAAATTGATATTGGTATCATGTAATCAGCATATTCAAAGTCTGGATTTAATTATTATTTCTTTGACAATACTGGCTGTAGTATTAAAAATAATGTAATTAATTTATTCAAACTCTCAATTTCATTATTGTTTCTATGGTAATGTTGGTTGTAGCACAGTACACATAACAGACAGTTGGGGAATCTCTCTATAAATGCTCACACCGGCACACTCACACAAACATCACATGCACATCTACACGACCCCTAAGCGAACCTCGCGGTGCTGTCCATAGAATTTCTTTCAAAACCTCTAGTTGATGCGCATGTTTGTGTGAGTGTGCAGTTTTCGAGCGTTTGTTCATAGTTTCCGTACTGTGTCTCATGTTTATACTGTGGTTGGTAGTGTTGAAGGCTCCAGAGAATCAAAATCTTAAAAAGTTTAATTGCCTAAAAAAGGGTGTGTTTTATGACATCCTTATCCTATAGCATTTCTTTTTAAAAATAACATTTTTAATACTCACATAAAAATGACTGTTGGGGACAATTACTTCTCTTTTCTTAAATACATTGTTTAAATACTGGTTTGTAAAGTTCATTTTCACTATATTGTATGAGGTTCCTTACATATAAGTGCTCATTACCAGAGCAATTACAGCTGGTACTGAGATATAGTCGTACAGCATTTTATGAACCTACCATTGCTAGTTAAAATAAAGCATCAAAACTTTTCCATTGTGTTCTGAAGCAACTTTTTTTTCTAGGCTTAGGCCACTATGTTGGATCAAATTGTCAGTTATAATTGGGTAACATAACAGTTATAATAAAGAAGTGTAATAAAAACTTAGCTTAATGGTATTACAATGCCCATCCCAAAGACCCACAGAAGTGGATGGTTTCATGGATTTATGGACTAAGACTTCTGTTCTCCTATCTGTGTAGACCCCAATGTTGGGCCCAGTGGTGTACTGCATAAGGGACTGCAGACTAAGGGATGACATAGTCCAGGATCAAACACTGTATATCCTAACCAGTAATTAAGCATGTTGTTGGGCATCTGTGCCCATCTGGTTTGATACCATCAGACACATGTTGATAAATCCTTTAGAGTAACCCTCTTTTGTATTCAGGCAACAACCTATGCCTTTGCGACCTTGAGGTTGTGGACATATACACAAGTGCATTAAGTGTTCACCTAAAATAGTTAGCTGAAGCTATGGAGGCTTGTTAGGCTAGATAGTGCGACAATGTATATCCAGTTACTAAGCGACTTCTAGGCCTGCACATGAAAATGAGGACGATTACGATTTACGATTATGTATAGTCCCATCACTTTGTCCTTTTCGTACATTCTATGCCATGTGTATCGCCCCATGAAGATCAATTTGGACGTGTACCGTTAGTAGTACACTTAGCATAATATGTATTAATAGAAAGTTAAGTGACACCTGTAAGCAACGATTAACTAATAATTATTTCTTATTTTTATTGTTATCTGTAACATTACGTACAGGAAATAAGTAAATTACCTACATATTTCTCTATTATAAACATACTGACAGTAAAAGTTGCTTACAAGCTATTCTTTCTAATCCCTTTTGTACTAAATCCAGACATCCGTTTATTTTAAAAATTAGAGAGTTATTATACGAGTGTCATATTTTTGGCATCAAAATAGTGATAGCCTGGATTCCTGGCCATTGCGGTATCTCTGGGAAGGAATCAGTGGATTCTTGCGCAAAAATTGCTATCCAATCAGGTTCCTTGAACAATTTTAGACTGTATACAGAAGATCTACGGTCTCTAGCTAAAACTAGATTATTAGAAGCATGGCTAAAGGATTGGAATTTTTCTAGAAAATATAAAGGCAAATCTTACGGTTCTTTTCAAAATAAAGTTCCCCGAAAACCATGGTTTTTTAAATTCCCATACCTAAGTAAAGCCGTTACTTCCATCATCTGTCGTCTTCGTCTAGGTCATACTTGTACACCAGTTCATTTGTTTAAATTAAGGATTAGGGATCATTCTCTGTGCGAATGCGGCCTTGACGAAGGTTCCCCAGATCACATATTCTTTAATTGTTCGAGAAACAGACTCCCTTTTTGATGTCCTTCCTCCTTATATTCCCCGCCCTACTAACCTTACGTGTATCTTAGCTTTAGTGAATAACAACCCTTTTATTTTACATGTATTGTCATTATTTATTAAAATTAACAAAATTAAACTTTAAACAGATTGTTTATTGCTTAATCAAAACATATCTAAGCTTGCCTTTACGTACATCTGTGGAAAACACAATAACTAGGTCTCAATACAAAATTAATTATCTTCGTTTTTTAATTACATTTTTTAACTCGGTTCCCTTCGTTTATGACACTATCTGGCACAGTCAGCGCACACTCTGTACCTACAATCTACATGACATTGGCGGAATTGTGTATTGCTTACACACGGTGCCATAAATTAAAGAAGAAGAAGACTTAGATGCGACAGTGTTTTACACACCAGGTTTGCATTGCATAGTCACATGTAAAATCACATAATAATCTAATGCCACTATCAAATAAGTATGAATGTTGTAAATGCTTTGCTTTTAACAATGGCTCAGTTATATAATTTTATTGTATACACTATAATTAGGCATATAGTAAATATCTTGTAAACTGTGTGTAATCATAAATTATATTATATCTAATGGCTTGTTTTACGTATTTACTATGTAAACTTATTACTGATATGTATTTATACGTAATTTGATATCACTCCCACCAGGTCATTTTAAGGGGTACCTGTTCATCAGATAATTAAAGTATGTATGAGCAACTATTATAATATGGAATAAGCAGAAATTTGAATGAAAAAGGGTCCCTCAAGATGTATGTAATTTAGATAATCAACAGTATATTCTTACTGAATTAAAGGTCCTTATGTATCCTTTTCTCAACTGACCTTTGTGCAATATTTCATGACGATTGGTTGAGTAGTTAAATAAAACATGAAAGCGTAACAAACAAACAAATACATTTTCGCATTTATAATATTAGTTAGCATATATGTACCGATGGTCGAAAAAGGACATTCATTTATTTTTTTTGATAGTATTGTTTTTAAGACCAGTCGGGCAAGTTTTATTTACACATAATATCAATTGCTGTAATACTCTCTAACTACAATAGTTTACTTCTGGCAATTTATGGAATCTTTATTTCATACATTTTGATGGGTAATTAATCTAAGACGCAACACCCATATGAAATATTTCGCTTCATCTTAACACTACATAAGTAGTTCACATTAAATTGAGAAAAGCTTATTCAAATTGTTTTATTCTGACACATATCAATATCCAGAGTATGAAGTAGCTGATGGACGGGCTATTTCTAATTCCGCCTCGCTAGCTACTAACCTCAAGTTCAGAATCTGCACCTGTTGGTTTGTTCTAGCAGCTGCATTTGAGAGCCAGTTTCGTACTAGGTTAAACATGTTTAGCATCTTAGACCATGTCATCATTTAAAATCAGATGAGATTGTGGTCAAATGATAAAACCCATACGCTGTTATTACCAAAAAGTTAAATATGTATTGAATACTTGCTTTAAAAAGGTTTCGTATTCATTCACGTATTGGCTCGTCAGAGGCAAGTTCGCTTTATCCTTCTTCGCAAGTTTAACCTAACCTTTTTTTATTAACGTTGGTAAATTCTTTATGGATACTCTACCCTCCCGGAGGAGAGAGTTGTAGTTCAACTCACACGGACTGGAACCCCACAGTGTACCGTCCGCCACATGGTAGGGGCGACTAGGTATCGAACCTGCTTTCTTCCTGAACCGCCCCTGCAGCAGCCTGGCCAGTGGACGCCAGGCTTCATCCTATTTTAGAGACTATTGGGTACACAACCAGTCGTTTCCCCTCGTCACCCTCACCTGTGCAATGAGGAGATGGCCCCCCGTCCCAACCCTCAGGTTCGGCTACGGTGGGGGAGGTCTCCCCCTTCTCCCTGCTCTTCTTTGTCCAAGAAGGCCATTTCGCGGATCTACTTCCCGGGCCCTCTCCGCCGCCTCCTTCTGCGAGACGGAGGCCACAGCAGTCCACACGTCTTTTTCGAAACATTTTAAAGCAAGTATTCAATATGGATTTAACTTTTTTGTAATAGCACCGATAAATTATAAAATAATATAGACTATACTTGTTAAGGTGGGACAAACATTCAAATGAATTGCAGTGTAACAAGAGGTTGAAAACTTTTATTATTATTATTATATTATATTAACATTCTAGTCGTATAGTTGATTGAATGTTACAATTTATAATACTAACTAACCGTATGAAGTAAAATATCCCATCGGTTGCAATAGGTGGTTAATCCCTTTAACCCTCGGTATTAATTCTCAATAACCCTTTCTTAGCATTCACTTACTTGTATAGGGAACTTACGTGCAATTTTTCATTGTCCTAGACCCGCGAGTTTTAGCAGCGTGTAGTATGTTAGTAAGCATTAAAGATTTGGGTAGATTATTTACTGAATGAAACCTTTTTAACTTTAAAATATTTTTATGGTTTATATAGAATTGTTTCCTCTTTTATATATAATGGTATGATCTAGGTTTAGTATACAAAGGTTTTGTACACATTAGCAACCTGTGACTGTTGTTGTTATTTCTGTAAACAGCAACTTCTTGTTCAATATGATATGTGAATAGACAATAACATTAATTTACAACTGAAATAGAGACAATTCAACCTAATTGAAAGTTGATTACGTTTAGAGGTATATAATTGTCTATTGTTACCTATCTAGCACACTATCTTGATAAGGTACTGTGAATATATTTTTTTTAACGTTTACAAAATATTGTTAAAGTGATTCATCTACTGGACGCATATTTAAGTTTTATTTCGCTTAATGGAAATTAACATAAAAAAAATCATAATTACTATTAGTTTCGAAAATATTGTGTCTATTGTTTTATTTTATATTTTAGTTTCTTAATAATTTGTATGCAATTATTTTATTATACTCACTGGATTTTTAGCGTATTATAATTAATGTGTAATCAGTTAAATTGGTAATAAACATTAGTCAATGTAATTAAAAC
>JACEII010000068.1:831920-848277 GCA_014332785.1 Antheraea mylitta | reverse complement strand
TACTTTTAAGAGCTAAGCAGTAATTATGAAATTACAACAAAAATAATTAATGGATAGCCTTATTTAATCTAGAATACATACAGATTCGATTAAATAAAGAATTTACAGGCAAAAGTACCGACTTATAAAAAAGTTTATGATAAAATCTAATTTACCTCTTTACGCATGAAAAATGGGGTGTAAAGTGGTGTGTAACCCTTTTTGAGTAATATCCTGAGTGATAGTTGAACCAGAGCCTGCTCTAAAAACACTGCGGGCCCTTTTAGGTAATAACCACGTCCACCTGCTACAGCAGCTCCTCGTTCTCCATCCATACCTGAGTACAATATTAATGTATACTAATATTATAAAGCCGGAGTTTTGTTTGAACATGCTAATCTCAGGAACTACTGGTGTGATTTGAAAAATTCCTTCAATGTTAAATGGCTAAAGGCAGCTGTAGTAGGGATATAGGCTACAAATCATCATGTTTCGACCAATAGGAGCGGAGCCCCAATGGAGAATGTTTTAAAATCGTTTTTTTTCCTTTCTTTTTCACTGCGTGTTAGAGTTAGCCTAAAGTAAATATTCAACGCAGGCGAAATCGCAGGCTGAAGCTTGTTTATTTGTAACTAAGAACTACTAACACAAAGTTAAATTACACAAACATAAAAGTAAATTGAAACTATCAGTATTAATTCTGATCTAAAGATTAAAATCTGTTTTAAAGTTTTGATCCAGCCTGTCCTTAGTATTATAGTACCATTTTAAAAGAACAATAAAAGAGACTAAGTCAATGAAACAGTCCTAAAATCTGTAACACAAAATATAATAAAGTCCACCTTTCCTTTCCTTAATGTAACTGTATAAGTAATGAACTTAGCTAAAACACATTCTTTAGACGTTTATCAGAAGTGCACAAGGAAAGTGTACGGCAAAATGTGCCTAATGTTTTCTAATTAAAATATCAACTTAATCTTATAACTCTAGAATCACAATTTTACAGAAATTCATAAATAAGGATTAAACTATTTAGTACGTAGGTAATGTAGACAAAAAAATATATAATAATATAGAATTCAATATTTTATTTTCTTTAATGCATAAATGGGCATACACATAAGCACATCATAAAAAGTTTAGCTGTATTATAATAATTTTTTATTTTATTCAAACAAAATAAAAATGGTTTATTCAATTGAAGCAATAAGAAGGCACTAATGGATACCAAAAAATGCCATACTGTAATCATAATACTCATCAATATATTAAAATTACATTCTACATGCTGCATATAGTCAATTCCTTGAAATCTACAACTGAAGTAAAAGATGAATAAAATATGAATAAAGTAACAGTAAATATCCAGTTAATTTTCATCCCAAATATTACATTGAGATTCTAAAATAAAATACTTGAATGGTAACACAACAAGGGTTTTTAAACGCAAATTAACAACATCATATACATCATATATGATATAAGACAATTGCAAAGTCACCAATAAACACTGTAGAAGTATTAGGATTGGCACATACATTTTTGAAATCATCTTGGCTATTTTGTAGGACACTTCCCCAAGGGTTGCTTATGGATAACCTTATAACTTAGGACTCATAAAATTCAGGAATAAATCCTGTTATTACTTTTACTTTGTAATTCACTATTTAGATTCTAAAAATGCACAAAAATGAGGGGAATGGAAGGAAAAATAAAAATAGATAAATTGATATTAAGAATGCGCTATGATATTTGTTCAGTTTATGATTGGCCTATGTATTATTATATACTAGAAAATATGTCATTATAATAAAATGAAACATCTTTAAAATATTACCTACATTGATAATAAATAGACTTTGAAATTATTAGCATGACTTCTGAATTGTGTGGAACATAAATTATTATTGGTATTGGAACACTATTGACACAGGTGTTATGTGGATAAAATGAAGAGTTAAGAAAAGTATTTATAGACATACTCTTAATGTTGTATACATCTATGATATTCAGAATTGTTCATAAATATTTAATACAGTAAACCAAGTCTGGCTTAAAATTTATTGATTGGAATATAAGTTAAACAAATTTGAATCATTAATAAGAAGCTTGAATTTTAAAATAAAAATAATTAAATAATAAATAAAATATTTAACAAAAGTTTTCATGAATAACCTTTGTTTTCCATTTTAATTTAGCAAGTTTCATAAGATAAAAGATTTCTTCAAATTTATATAAAACTTTTTCAAACTTATCTATACTAATATTATAAAGAGGTAAAGTTTGTGGGTTTGTGACGTTATAGGGGGTAATCTCAGGAACTACTGGTTCGATTTGCATAATTCTTTCAGTGTTATATAGGTCATTCATCGAGAATGGTTATAGGCTATATATCATCACGCTAAGACTAATAGGAGCGAAGCACAGATGAAAAATGTTTCTAAATCTGGATGTTTTTTCAATTTGAGAACTGCTGCGTGTTAGTGTATCTAATCCACACGAACGAAGTCGCTGGCAGAGGCTAGTATGTTATAAATGTGTAAGGAACTAGTAATTTAAAAAACATTTTAGGCCAAATAAGAATCAGTCTCTGTCCACATCCCACCCATGGGCAAGGTGTTGCTTAGAATTGCTATACTCTTGGAATTTATATTTTTGTACTGCTTACAAGTAAATTGTAATGAAATATTTTTTAATTAACACATACCATCAATCATACAAATGAGATCCACATGTGAATATTTCTTTCTGAAACTGCAATCTCCATATGTCCTTTCTACTGCATTATGATCTTCATCATCATCAACAGGTACAGATTCGTGGAGATGGTTGCCAACTTCTCTGAGAGCTGCTGAACGTGTCTTCTCAGCTGTCACTAGAGCTTGTTCATTTTTCGTTATTGCTTCATCTATTAATACTCTCACCTAAGAATAATATAGAAAGGTTAAATAATATTTATTACAATTTTATAACTACATATGGAAAATGAATAAGTAGAATTAGTAATAAAGAAAAAAAAACAATTACAAAACTTCCATTATAAGTCAGTTAGAATACAGACAATGACAACATATAAACTTTTTTTTTATATATGATAGGAGGCAAACAAACAGATGGGTCACCTGATGTTAAGTGATCACCAGCATCCATCAACACTTGCAACACCAGGAGAGTCTGAAGTGAGTTACTAACCGGTTGGTGGGGAAGGGGAGAGGAAGTGTGGGGGACATGGTCTTCTGGTACTCTCACTGACCAAACGAAATGCAACAATGGAAGCACTATTAACTCGCATTGGTTTTCTATGAGTGAGTAGTACTATCCCGGGCAAGCAGACTCATTCATGCTGAAACCAGTAACAGCATTAGCTACAAACACTAAAACTTACATAAATACACTCAAAAGCATTAGCATCCTTTTATATTAAGGTAAAAAATAATTGAAAATATGTCAAAACTAGTTTCATGTTAAGTAGGAACAAATATAAACTTGAATAATATAGCAAATAAGAAATTAAACAGAGTTTTGGATATCGGTCATACTTTTTCCAAATATGATGATGCAATCCTATAAAAACAGTTATGAAGTCAGTGACATTAGGTTTTAAATAATAAAATTTACTGAATAAATAAGTGCAATATATACCCATAAATAAAAGTGAATAATACACCAAACATGTGGAATTCATATGTTTTCAAAAATAACTCAGGTCACTCAAAAATATTTGATAAAATAAGTAATGTTCTTCTATGAAACTTATACTCAAATAATACCTTTTTAATTTGATTCACAGTCAACGGTTTCAGATCATCTCCAGTTATATTAATTAGGTTATCACTTATTTCTGATGGAACCGGCTGGTCTTCCGGACCTGCAGGCTCTTTGTTTTTCATCTTCAATCCTATCTCTTTGCTGCAGACATTCTTCAGTTTGTTCAAGTTGTCAGCATCGTGGCGGAGTCGTCTCCAGAGGGTATCCTGTTCGACTACGGTGTCGACAAGAGCTACATCTTTGTAACGTTTTCGTTGATTTTCACGAATTTTGTCTGGAACACCATCTTTATCTGCGCGGAACAAATCTAAGTCAAGAACCATGATGCCAAGCAGAAGACAGACGTTGTTTCTTTTATTTTAATTTTAAAAAAGAAAATTGTGCACGTATGATACAGCAGCAGGGACAAGGTTCGTTCTGAAACTTTTGAAATAAAGTCTGTTCAAAAACCTGTTCTGTTTAACCTGTATACTGCGTGAGCCAAGTAAATTTTATTTTTTATAACATTGAAGTATTAGTAAAGAATTAAATTATTTGGTTACGTTATTTGTGGTCAATAAACTCAAAAATATTTAACTTATTTAAAAATTCTTTTGCTATTATGAGCGACTACCATGACCTACTTTATTTTTAAACTTACATCAATGTGGTAAACGAAGTCTTGATAATTATGAATCTTAGTATATAGTATCTTATCTATGATAATTATGAATTTCACTTGCAATTTTTTTTAAAGCTATCACACTTACAAATCATATTAAATTTATAAGATAATTACATGGTTGGTTTTGTTTACGGAAGAAATATACATTGTTTCGTGGTTTTTATGTAGAATAAATGCAAATATTTTAATTTATTTCAACTTTTTGGTTCATTCCTTTATGGCAACAATAAGCCATACTGTCAAAATCAGAGTAATTGTGGGTATTCGTGTAAGTTCCAGTTGTTTGTAATTTTTAGATTTATTTGAGTAGTATGAGGTATTTATCCAAACGTAGTTAAAGTTCTCGAAGCTTTATTAGACTCTCATATTTTGTAAGTATGCATTTTACTTTATTTTCTTTCAGTATTCATGAAAAACGATATTTTCTATTGTATGTTTACACGTCTGCGTTAGTAGGATTTGAGTTCTATTTACAAAGGGGTGGATTGTTGTCGATGATCGTCAAAAATGTTTGATAATATAACTTTAATGTGAATAATAAATTTGCTAGATTTCTATAACGCGGAATAAAGTTACTTGGTAATGATGAAGTATAACTCACTTGTTCATAAATCGTAAAAGTACCTGCCTTTGTGCCGGCAACTGCGTCTTTTTCATAATAATTTTATATAATACTTGTGTAAATAATAACATTTGTATATTTGTACAAAATATTCAGTTTTTTTCTATTCTATATTCTTTGTATTTTTATAAGTTGCAATGCAGTTTAAGTTTTGTAAACTTTTTTAGTTTATTAATCTTCCTTTTTTTCAGTACAATTTACAATATGTACAAGTAAGTTACATAAATAAAAATAGGAATTTGTATAATATATTTAATATTGCATATTTTTGTTGAAGATGTTTTATTTCCTTTAAAATATTTATTACAGGCAATGGTAAAATGATTCCAATTAAAGATAACCAAGATGTGGCATCATTTCTTGTCACCAAACACTCATGGAAGGGCAAATACAAAAGAGTTTTCTCTATTGGCACACATGGAGTCACAACATACAACCCTGACAGACTGGAGGTGACAAATAAATGGCTGTATGCTGACATCATTACAATAGCGTCAGCAAAACACTCAAATTCGAACACCAATCATGATTTCACATTGGTAATGAAGAAAGATAAAAAAGCTGATACTATGAAATTTTCATCAGAACATAAATGCTTAATTCTAACAGAGGCTTTTAAATATAGAAATTTGTTTGCTGAAAAACCGAAAGATATATTCGTAAGTGTTAAGTATAATAATGATTCATTAACTGTATGACACATTGGTAATAATAATATCAATCATGTAATCAGTTTCTGTGATTAAAAATGTTTATATTTCAAAGTTAAATGTTTTTACTAATAGTTGATGTCTTAATTTCTTTCTTTGTTGTAATTGTTAACAGTCTGTTACTGACTTTTGGGAAAAGCCAGAAATATTTATAGCTTGTTTGGTACCTAAGTATTTGGTATATAATGAATAAAAAGTCATTAAAACCGAAAATAACTAAGAAATGACACTTATTTATTCTACTTTCCTTTTGTGCAAATGTTAAATTTTATTATTTGATTGGTAATCTGAATATTAATAAGAGTTTTCCTGTATATGTATAAATCAATGTGATATTATATACTAGGTAACTGTATAGACGGTAGCAATATTTATAAAGGACACTCTGATACCCTACACTTGATTCTCATATTTAGTCAATTAAAAAATAGATACTTAATATTTGACTTACTTATCTAGAAAAATACAAAGATTATACACAATCCTCTATATTCCTATGTTAAATGACTGTGAATTGATTTCACGTTCATTTGAAAGAGAATGTTAAGAACAAATCAAAAGGGTTTATTGCCCATTTTATTATCGAAAGTTATTAACTACAGGTCGCCCATTGTAGCTCTTGGCACAGGTCATTGCACTTAGTTGTATTACTTTATTTACATGTTTGTAGCTATACTTTTGAAAGTCTTTGAACAAATTTTAACTTAGGTTTTTTTGATTGTTTATTAGTATTTGTTCTAGTATTATTGTTTTATGTGTTAAACATGACCATGAAGTGTGATACCCTAGAATACTGTGAGTGTCTAACCTTTCACCTGGTATAGAAAAAGTCTTTATTCTCAACTGGTTTGATTTCTATGACTATAGTTTCTATGGGATATAATAATGCAGTTAGAGTAATTTCCTAGGGAATATCATCAGAAATATTGCTTATTAATAGTTTACATTATTATTCTTACAGAGATATCAAGCTTACAAACACCATTGGAGTGGCACACGCTTACCAATAGTCCTAGAAGTCGGACCATGTGCATTAGAACAATTAGATCCATCAACACACACTCTGCTAGCTAGTTACCCTTATTGTGATGTACAAGGTATTCTCCCAGTCCGTGATGTAGCTGGTGGATTTGTGGTAGCAGTTGGTGGATATAGCCGTCTTCATTTGTTCTCTAATGCAATGGACCACCAAATTATAATAAGCAAAATGTTGGAAATGGCTAGTTTATCTCTAAACATCAGTATTAAAGTTTTATCGACAACAATAACATTGGATGATTATCATGATCAGAGATTTGGGAAGTATAGGTAAGTCATAATCATTTCAATATAGATAGAGACTGAATCTAACTTCATTTAAGTGAACTTTAATACTACTAATATGCATACACTAATCACAAAAATTAAGGGAGATAAAACAACCGTCCTTACTTTTAGGTGACTTTCAACAGGCTTTTCATCAGCATTTGTTGATGAAAAAGCAAAAGATCCTACAGTAAAAATACAAAACTAAATTATAGCTTGAAGTGTCTACTTTTTGGATTTCACCATGAAAACAATTTCAGATCTATGGTCTCAGAACAATCTTAAGAAAATCATTGAATTTTTTTTAATAATTAAATTTGGTCCACTGTTTAATTTTTTTTATAAAAATCATAATTCTCTTTTAGAAAATTTGATCAGTACATTGTGGGTTGGTACCAGGTCGGTTAGATAGCTTGGTGAAGAATTAACAAAGAAGCTATTTGCTGCTGATGACAACTTGTTGCAATTCACTCAAAAATTGATAGATAAAAAAATCGTTTTTTTTTTTTATATCCATTTCTTTTTGTGACTAGTGTATAAAGGCAGAATTGTTTACATTTTTTTCCTTGTCCTAAATGTAATATGCATAACGCGACTTTGTTCTTTTTGTTAATTTAATTTTGGAGAATGAATATTATCACCCATTTATTTTTTAACAAGTTGAAAAAAAACAGAGCTTACTTTCTAATTAATGGTAATTGTTTGAATGTTCAATCTACCTTTTCCATAGTTTAATGCCTGAAATGGAAATAATGACTGAGGCTGAAACCATATGAATAAAAAATTGAGGTTTGAGCAATTAACAGTATGAAGCCTCACAAATCAATAAAGTTTCAGTGTTTAAACTTCATTATAATATTTGTTACATTTTTGGTGATTTTGATACAAGGAAAGATGATTATTATCACAGCAATTAAGCTCTTCTTGAAATAAAATAAAATATGATTATCTAAGTTTAGTTTGTTATTGGAACTAGTGAAACATGAGTAGTTTCAAAAATTTTAAAAGTATTTTACTAATAAATATATTCAGGAAAATGATACGGTATATATACGAAATTATCATTTTTATTTAAACTCATAGACCCTGTAAGATTAAAATGTGCTTAATTGTATTAAAGAAATAATACAATCTCTTAATTAGAATGTTAAACAGAATAATTTCACTATTTCATTTATTAAATTCTATTGTAGTAATGAGTATTAATAGACTCTAATTGGATAAATTGTGATGTGTGTTTGTTTTAGCTTATAGTAAATTAGTCCTCACATTGACTCATATGGCCTTGAGTGCTTATCTGTGTTATTTTAAACAGATGATATATTCAGCATGATTGTAACCAGAGTTTATTAAAACTGCACTAGTTTATGTGACCAAATGTTTTGTTAATTCTAAATATGAGAAATTTTTAAATTGTTGTCAATATGTCATAGAATTGAGGGTACAGTTAGTCCTAACATCTGATGTTAATTGATAATATTCACATGTATTTTCTCGAATTAACTATGTTATTGGCCAGATGAACCTTCACAGCTTCACCAAATTACTAAGGGAAGCGCTTAAGCATTTTGCCCCTTGGAAACAAACTTGAGTTGTTGCCTTAGATGCAAAACCACAAATCTATCAAAACTAAGCTAGCTACTTTTATATATATAAGAATTCATCAAAGATACATGTGTACAGGCATGTTTGCCTCATGAATTGAAACATGTGTTTCTATGATAACTTCTTTTTTTTCGTGGGGAAATCTCTTATGGGTACCCACCCTCCTGGGGGAGAGAGTGGGTTATGTCTGATTCGCACGGACTAAAACCCCACGGTGTACCGACAGACCGTGATGTTGTGGCGGCAAGGGATCGTTCTATGGTATTCCCCTTGAATAGCCGCCCCATCGGTCTACCCGGCGGAAGGTTGCCGCCGGGCTCCTACCTATAGAGAGGCAGCTGGGTACACGCCAGCTGCCCCCCTCGTCCGCCGGATCTGTGCAATGAGGGGATGAGCCCTCCGACTGCATTGCCTCAGGTCCGGCTACGGTGGCAGGAGGAGTTGGGCAAAGCGCCGCCTCCTCCTACCGGTCCTCCTATGGTGAAGACGGTCACTGAGGAGGTCCGCCTCGCGGGCCCTCTCCGCTGCCTCCTTTTGCGAGATGACTTCCTCGCAAGAAGAGGCCACTACTCACCACGCCTGTTCGCTGCCGAGCATGGCCGAGACAACGCTCGGCAGCGATAAATCCTCTCCTACCACCGCTACCAGAGTGCGGCGCTCCACCTCCCACGCAGCACACTCAGAGAGAGTGTGCTGTGCGGTATCTTCCTCAGCGCCGCACTCATAGCAGGCGGCGGTCAGTTCCCTGCGAGCGATCCGGTGCAGGTACCACCCGAAACAACCGTGTCCGGTCAGCACCTGCACCAGCCTGAACGACAGGGAGCCCCAGTTTCTAGCTCCCAGGGAAGGGAGCCGGCAAGCGTAAAGGCCGCCGCCGATGACACCGTCCGGTATGCCCGGATTGCCCTCAGTGCCACCGTACGCTGCGTACTACGCAGCGCGCGCACGTTGGTGGCACCAAGGGCATCAGCCCAGACCGGTGCCCCGTAGGCGGCCATCGCCCACACGACTCCCATGAAGAGTCGACGGCACCCGGCACCCGGCACCCGGCCCCCCAATATTGGGGAGCAACCGGCCGAGTGTCGCCGTCGCCCTAGCAATTCGCGGCCCGAGCCCCACAAAGTGAGGCTCAAACCGCCAGCGCCCGTCCAGGGTGAGGCCCAGGTACCTCATGTGGGCACCCACCTTAATCCGGGCGCCCTCCACCATAATGTGGGCCCCAGGTGGTGGCCCCCGCCGAGGCCTAACCTTCTTATACGCCTGACCACGAGGGTTCTGGCCATCGTGGCCAGGCGCTCTACCTCTCTCCAGTCACCCCCCCGGGCTACGACTAGGGTGTCATCCGCGTAGCAGATTAGGCGCGCTCCATATGGGAGCGCGCCGCGGAGCACCAGTCGTAGTCCATGTTCCACAGGAGCGGCCCCAGGACCGACCCCTGTGAAAGTTTTTAATATAACTAGGTTAATCTAAAGTAACCCACTTCGATAAAGTGGAAAAAAATAGAAGCTTTTCACCATATGTGTACCTAATGTACGTAGTGCGTAGTGTGTAGATGGTAACATGCTAAACCTCAAAAAAGGCTATATTCTCAAGTGTAGCTTCTGAAACACACCTAAATAACCTTGGCTGTAGAGTTTAAATTTAAAGATTTTAACTAGATAAGAGAGCTCTAGAAAAAGTTCTACCACCATGCTATGGTCTCCTTACTATGTTTTCCTTCACCGAAAGCTTTGACTCACTTTGGGATACAAATTTACATACATTATATTGTTTATTAGCGAGGTGGACCTTGACATACTCGAAACTGTTACATAAATGGATTTTATATGTATAATCTCTATTGATTACAGTGGTGACCAACATCAGACATCGTTGAGTGAATTTATAGTACATAAAGTTAATCCTGCTCGACACATGGAACCGATGCGGCGCACACTTTGTCTCTCAGACACTTGTATATTGGAGAGAGACCCACAAACTTATTCAGTAAGCTGATTTAATTTTGAAATTCTAAAATTTAAAATAATGGAAATAGTACAATTTAGTTGATTCTGTTTTCAATATAACAAATTGATATTTTTAGCAAATGGTTTTGATATGGATTTTTGTTAATAACATTTACTTTGAATTGTACTTGTGTATTTGCCTCTGTGTATCCTAGAAATAGGTCACATAAGTTAAGTGTGTCTGTCTTACTTTGATTTGTAATATATCGTTATTTTTCTTATGTCCTAGAATATTTTAGGAAGGAATCGCAATGCGTAAATTATTGCCATTTATATTCTGGATTACGCTGAGGGCATTTCTCATAAATCAGTTACACAGTTTTTAGTAATTAATATATGAATAGACAGAGAGAAAATATTTAAAGGACTTTTTTCCTTGTTTTTTCAACTGACTTTCTTTATTGTTTTTTTGCTTAGTAGTTCTCTTGACAAGTTTCGGTGTCATCAATAAAAAATATGAGTATTTTTATTCCTTAAGATTGAAATTTGAAAAATTTAAGAATTATAGTCACATTTTAGCCATCGACAGACTATTCTTTAAGGCGATACGCATATTTTAAAATCTGTAGGTTGAAGAAAAATAATAAAGTACAATATTCTGCATTGTTTCACAGGTAGTATGTTTGAGACCTCTGAGTGACGTCTTTGCCTTAGTGCGAGATCCAGAAAATCCACAGAAGTTCTCAATTGAATACATGAATGGACACACACGAACATACTTAGCTGGAGAAAGGTATATAGGATATTTATCCACTTAGAACATTTAATACTTTAAGGGTTATAACTATTTTAAATGAAAAAGAAATTCATGTCTTCGCTGACTTATGACTGGAGTTTTCTTCTTGATATATAAGAAAAGGGGGTAAATAAACACGTGTTTAATACCATACACACTCATACCAAGTATACCAGGTGTAAGGTTAAACACTTGCAGTATTCTATAATATGACACTTCATGGTCACATTTAACATAAAAAATAAAAATATCAAGACTTTAAAAAGTATAAACACAATTGTAATAAACCTAGGTGCTGAGAGACAGTTTTTATCGTGACTGTTATAACTAACCAGACAGGGTTATAAAAAAACTCTACCACCTAGTTGGCTCTACATTGGTTTGAAAAGTTGTAAAATTATAATAAGGTTTTGTTAAAGAATAGGGTACAAATGTGTTTTTATATTTGAGCAATAAGCTAAATTAAATTTTAGCCGTACTTAATATTTTACGTTATTTTTCAAAATCTTCAAATTTTGTACATGTAAAGAATGAAAATCATAAAAAAAAGGAACACGTTATGAACGTTAAAATTTGAACTTCGTTCACATTGTATGAGAACTGAAAAAAAAAAATAAACATTATATGAACGATTAAAATTGGATTTAGCTCATTTTGAAATATTAATAAAAAATATTAATTAGAGAGTGGGTAACAGGGATGCATTGTTGGCCTCGTTACTGGATGGTGTACGTTCGAGCGGACAGCGCGACGTGCACGTGCGCTCCTCGGGCACGCCGCGCGGGTTTCGCTTGGGGCCGCTCCAACACTCTGTAGACGAGGAGACCGAGTCTAACCATCTCAGGTACATTCAATCTATCAATCAAAAACATTCTATTCAATTTAGGTTATGAAAAGGCATCATTGAACGATGAAACACTACCACATCTTCAGAAAACAAATCAATCATCGAAAACAGTCGGCTAGAAATAATGTGGTTTATCATTTTTTTTTTGTTTTTTTTTTTTTTTTACAACTGTACAAGCCATTTTCACCACATGTGTTAAGAGTGTCACTTCCAAGCTTTACTGTCCTCGTCATAACAATCAATCTGTTCCAGCGCAATTGCTTAATCGCTGGAGTTTGCCAATACATTTTCACCAGGCGCTTGATTTAACAGTGATCAGTAAAAAGTGTATGTCATTTCACTTGTCTACTGATCGTTACTCTGTATTCATCTCCGTATAAATATTTTCAAATACAAGGTCTTGAATTATTTTTTTTTTTTCGAAGTGACTTCGCTATTCACGTAGCAAGGTCTTAACAGCTTCACCGCACTACTAAGGCGAGTGCTTAGAGCATTCAGCCGATTTTATTTGACAACTAGCTCTAGGGTGCACGGCACATCTCGGCTTGGGCTGTTGCCTGATTCGTGCAATTCGCGACCTATCTGAGCTGACCTAGCATACATACCTCAACAACTCTTATATATATTTCGTATAGAATAATTTTCTAAACTATTTCAGTTCGATAAGAGAAACCAAACAAAACTTTCATGTGTAAACGTGTATGGGTGCACGTTTGTGGGGGTGATATGTGTAATGTTGTTGCAGTGATGTAAGATTTTGTGCCTCTGTAACCCGCGAGCAGCGCACTCGAGGGCTCCACGCCAAGGGAACGGACCTAGGCTTCAGCCGCTGCCGATGGGGGCAGAATCTGGTCTTGTATTATAATTTAGCCCTAGTGTATAAGAATATACACAATCCACTTTATAATATGGAAATGGAGATGGAAATCTCTAGAACACAACTACAATTTTATTTATCACACATATAACACTTAAATAAACGGGGACGTTACAGGATTTGCTGTTTGTAGAACTTGTATATATAAAAAAATAGGAACTTAAATGCTTGTTCCACGCATCGATGTGTCACCACGCTATTTCATCTTTTACTACACATTAATTGGCAGTTTTTGTTGAGAATTTTAGATGATTTCAGGTTGCAACACTATTATGATTGAAATGTGGAATGAAAAAATTGTGTTGTGGGTTTTATATAATATTTTTCGACTATGTTTCGTCCTTGTTGACGTAAATTAAAAAATATATGTTTATTATGATTTTTCGCGGCAGATTATTTCAAAACCCAGTGGGCATGTGCCGTGCGGAGGTAATCGAGAGGTTCAACGCTAATGTTGGTTACAGCGGTCTCATCTACTCCGTCAGTCAAGACGTAAGAAGCTTTTATTTCAAATGATTTTTGATTTCTTTTAGCTTGCAACATAATTACTAATATATTTAAGCTTCATTTTACATTTATTCATATTTTAGAGACATATTTTCCATGGACACCGCTTTTAAAATTATATAATCGTATTTTATTCCTAATTAATAATATTTGCTCATCTTGAAGTACACTAAAATAAAATATAATAGATTTATTGTTGATTAAAAATTACGTAATATAAAGGTCTTTAGATTAATCATAGAAGTTGCTTTATGCTTATTTGCTTTGAGCTATATTTTTTTTGATGTTACTGTAATCATTCTTGAATCTGTGGGCGTATTAATATTATTGTTATTGTGCCTTGTAGGCCCGTCCCCTGTTGTGGCTGTTTCTAACGTGGGATCTTGTAAGTTCCCTATTCAATTTATTACTTTATCACAGCCTTCCACCGAAGGGCGCTTTATTGTAACTGTAAATTTAATCGCAATGGTGCAAGGGATATTTTTAATTATAAACATTGTATATCTATTTTTTTAAATAAGTAAAGCAAATAATTTTTATTTTATTTTTAATGTTCATCGATTATATCGTAAAAAAATCTATATAATCTTCCCAAACATAACCGATTAACAAATAATACGTGTAAAATGCTGTAAGAGGTATTGAATGCGGGAAATGGAACATTTTCTAATAAATAATCATTCAACCAGATTTTGCCATTGTTTCTATATGTTATTTGTGGATGATTTAAGTTATAATATTTTTCATCTTTACATGCTAAAATGCGCTTGATTTATTAGTGAATTCATTGTAACATTACATTCTCTATGGCGATGTTGTGTGCCATCTTTTTACTTATTGTTTATGTACACTATTATTGTAAGGTTAAGGGTTACACCATGGAAAATTTGTCACATATTTAAACATATTTAATAATTCACATTAATATTGCCTGATACTATTGTTTTATAATTCTTGTAAATACCATTGTTTATGGGATTGTGATATTCTTAATCTGTTGCTTATGTAAATAATATTTTTAGAATTGAAATGTCTTATGTAGAAAGATAATTATGATGATGCAATAATAAATAAATATTACAGTATTCTTTAATCATTAGTTAAAAATATCCGTACATATAAGTAAAATGAAAGTGTTTTTTATTTGTCCATGCTTTTCGAGTACGATAAAAATGTTACTGGCAAATAGAGGATTTTATTGTCATCTACATGTCATTGCGCTTTCTAATAGCAGTTAGGCAATGATGATAAAATTTAAGAGAGTTATTTTGACCTTGTCAAGACTTTAAGTAGGCACAACAAAATTAACAAAAGAGAAAAAAATCATAGACATAACTATGTGAGTTACCATAAAACAATAAAACTATATCCTGGAGAAAATAGTGTGTACTGATTAGTTTCATTGCTATTAGGATTTTTTATCAATATTTAAAGAGTAATTTCTTAATTTTTATTCAAAAAATTGTATTATATGTATGTGGAATTGTAGATTAAACTGGTTTATAAAAAAACAAGAAAAGGTTAGGAATCTTCTTTTTTTTTCAAAGAGTGAAGTTGTCTCGAATTATACGAAGAGTTTGTCAATATAAATGTCATTTTGAAATCGAATGAATTTTTGTTATTTTTTATTCACCGTAATACTTCGAGTTACTATGGCATACACCGAAATGTAAATTATGATTTTTTTTTTGGCAACCAATCTTCTCAATTATTACTGCTATTGTCTAGTAGGTAATAATATATTGCGATAATTTTAATGTTGTAAGAAGATGGTGGCCTCCCTTATTAAATTTCCAGGGAGTTTTTGTGGCATCTCGAAAACAATGCTTCGTGGTATTATTTTCCATTCTATTATGTCCAATAACAGAACTATATTACGTAAAATGCCACCAATATTACGAAATATAGAGTGAAATAACTCAAGACTTTATTTATCAAAATAATATATTAAATCAATTATTCAAAATAAAATATGAAAACCACTACACGACAGACTAAGATCCCGCCAAAAAGTCCATTGCAAAGTTAAAGATATTGTTTCATTTTACATACATACTGTTAATTTAAGGGTTGAAAGTTAATAAATGTTGTGGTCTTGTAGCGTTTGTTCGCTGAAAATAAGGAGAAACTGATCAGCGGTGCGCTGACTGCGTTAGTATCGAGCGCTGCGTCAGGCGGGAACTTGCCGCCGCGTGAACTCGAGGCGCAGTTCCACGCGCTGCGACGTCTCTGCGCCAGTAAAGTCGGCTTTGCAGCGTTCACAGCGTTGCCGGGGTTCGTTTTTTTTATATCATATCGGAGACAATCCAACAGGCGGGCCACATATTGTTAAGCGATCACTGCCGTCCATAGACACTAGCAACCTCAGAAGAGTTACAAGTGCGTTAACAGCCTGTGTTTGGGGAAATGCCCTCTGCATTTCTGCATTAGAGGAGAGGGGAAGAGAGAGGAGAGGGGAGGGGAAATGGGTCTCCGGCGCTCTCACTGACCGAACGAAACGCAAGAATGCAAGCATTGTTACTTCACGTCGGTTTTCTGTGAGAGGGTGGTGCTACCCCGGACGAGCCGACCCATTCATGCTAAAGCCAATAGTAGCTTCAGTGTGACTCTACCACCTATACATAATAGCTTCAGCGTGGTTCTACCACCGAAACATAATAGCTTCAGCGTGGCTCTACCCCCGACACATAATAACTTCAGCGTGGCTCTACCACCGACACAATAGCTTCAG
>JACEII010000068.1:820338-831910 GCA_014332785.1 Antheraea mylitta | reverse complement strand
AGCGTGGCTCTACCACCGATACATAATAACTTCAGCGTGGCTCTACCACCGACACAAAGTTACACTCCTCTGTTACTGTCTCTACTTTATAGCATATATTCGTGTCGTTATATTTGAAAATAAGCAACATCCAATTTTAGCCACTCCTAATATTTTAACGTTTTGATGTGCAACATCTATAGGCGGAGGGTAAACCTGATTGTTGGCTTGGTGTCGCAAAACACGAACATTGCACTGTTAACGAAATACTCAAAAACATTTGCAACCCTATCTTATAGGACACTTGTTCTACTAGTGTTAGTGTACTGGCTCTTTGATAAATGCCGCTAAAAACACCGCGCCAGCGCCTAGCTGAATTTTTGTATTAAGAAAAAAAGAGTTATGGAACTAATTTGTAATTTTTTTAGCTTTGTCTTTTCATTATGCCATAACTGATTCATGTCTTAATCTGTTATGTAATGGATATAATTTATATAAAACAATTTTGATGTTTCACATCTGCCAGGCGTCCCGTGATGGTTCATTTTTTTTTCAAATCAAATCAAAGTATCCTTTATTCAGCTTAGGCTCTGAGGAGGCGCTTATGAACATCAAAGCCACCATCGGTTCAGAAAACATCTCAGTCACCGAGAAGAGCCGGCAAGAAACTCGATCTGGTTTATCCGTTCGTGTTATATGTTTTTTTACAAAACATAAATAGTTACATTCGCTATTAGTGGATGCACAGAGAGGGGCGTTATTTCCAAACATTACAATCGTTCACATATTGATTCACCCTATAATAGCCTTTAGATATTAAAACCCGCTTGATATGGTTCTTGAACACACTATCCGGCAAATCGGTAATGTGTTTTGGGGCTTTGTTATAAAACCTAACACTATTACCGAAAAAGCTGTTTTTGGGCTTACATATCGGTATAGATACCGGGCTTTAGATACGAATAAATGAAACAAACCGAATAATTCGAACCATTCAAACTATTCGAAATGTTCGAATTACTTGAATGTTTTTAAAATAAGAAAGAATGATGAAACTAGCCGTTTTTGGGAAAATATACTGTATTTCCCATTTTATTTTTACATAAAAACTTAAATTTTATAAATTTGTAAGATAAACAGTGCACTTTTTTATTTATTTTAGATTTTCAAAGTAGTTTAATTAAAATTCTTTCGACTGACAGACGTATCCATTGCACTAATTTTGTATGTTCATAATTATTTGGTATTTGATAGATATCTAATTAGTTAAAGTAATTCGTTTGAATTATTCGCACAATTGAAAATTACCTGAATAATCCAAATAGTTAGAATTATTCGACTAGTTCTATTCGAATCGAATTATTCGGTTCGATTCGCTATTGCATAATTTGTTAATTGTAATAATAGGTCTTTACCTATGAAATTGCCTTTCTGCAGTACTGGCCATTTCAAATCAAAATAATTTTTGTTTGGTTAAGAATTCTAATTTCAGATTAATTTTATTTTAAAAACATGGACTTCTTTTTCCAAATGTAGTCATTTGTTTATTGATCAGTGTTACATTTCCATCGCATTTCAGTCTTTTTTTTCATCATGGATACGTTAAATATTCAAGTTATGGAATACGAGTACCGTCGTGGCACTGACGCGGCACAAGCGGCACACAACATCAACGACCTTTACGGAGCTAACACTACAAACCAACGCACTACCTGTTATTGGTTTGCTCGCTTCCGTTCTGGGTATTTCGACCTGAAAAATGAATCTCGCGGTCGTTCGAAGACATTGGGCAACAATGACGAATTAAAGGAGAATCGTGGAAGCTGATGATACACAATCTACGGCTGAATTAGCAGCAGCTTTCGACGTTAGCGTTAAAACAATATTGGTCCATTTGCGTCAAATTGGCAAGATAAAAAAAGCTCGACAAATGGGTGCCCCACGAACTCAATGATCACCAGCTCGAAGTACGCGTCGAGACGTGCCTTGCACTGCTCAACAGACACACAAATGAAGGAATTTTGAACCGCATTGTTACCTGCGATGAAAAATGGATTCTGTTTTATAACCGCAAGCGCTCAGCAAGTTGTTTGGATCTTGGTTCAGAACCTAAACAATGCCCTAAACGCAGACTTACCCCTAGAAAAGTGATGGTCACTGCTTGGTGGTCTAGTGCCGGTGTGATTCATCACAGCTTCTTACCAAACGGGGTGAGCATTACTGCAGACGTGTACTGTGAAGAATTGAACACAATGATAAAGAAGCTAGCACATCTCCAACCAGCATTGGTCAATCGCTCGTCTCCGCTGCTCCTGCACGACAACGTGCCACCTCATACTGTACAGCAGACGGTCTCCAAGGTGCAAGAACTAGGGTTGAAATTTCTCCGTCATCTGCCCTACTCACCAAACCTTGCGCCTACAGACTACTACTTTTTCCAGAATTTGGATAACTCCTTGGCGGGAAAAAAAATTCAATACCTAAGAAGCAGTACAAAATGCCTTTGAAGAATTTGTTGCCTCCCGTCCAGCTGATTCATTTAAGAAGAGCATCAATAAACTGCCACTGCTTTGGCAAAGATGCATTGATTGCATGGGTGATTACTTCGATTAATATAAATAAAAAATACATGACAAAAATTATTTAAATTTTTTTCATACAAAACGGCAATTTCATAGGTAAAGACCTAATATTTGTTTAAATATTTGCACACCACAAATTAGCACGTATCGGTAGTTCTTTTTTTTATTTATTGGTCCACAACACTGACTACAGTCTAGTTATATATATATGAGAAAGCAAGTATTGAAAGACTTTGCGATGATTCCAATCTTCTAGATGTAGACACAGTGTGCACATGAGATAAAGATAAGACAGTAGGCGATACAAAAACTAAATAAATACATCATAAAAATTAACAACTTAGGAATCACATTATTTAAGTGTTTTAAAATTATTTTTAATAGAGGTAATAGAACTTTAAAATATAACAATTTTTCTTTCTTGATACATAGCTCTAATATTACAAGGTGGTTTCCAGTGAAAAGTTGTATTTTTTTCCCAAGGTTTCGTGAATGGATCGGCACGTCGGTGGTGAGTGCGCTGCGTCGCGGCTCGGCTGCGTGCTCGCACGCGGCGCTGGACGCGGTGTGCGCGCTCATGCAGCCGATGCACCAGGAGCCGGACCTGCGCCAGGAGCAGCTCAACAAGGCCAGCATGCTCTCCTCGCAGCACTTCCTCGACGGCTTGCTCACCATGTGGGCGGACCATGTCGTTAGTACTACTTCCATTCCTTTCATCTAGGTGTTAAACAACCTCTTAAACTATATCCAATATAGATATAAGCCTTTGTATTTTTATGGTATACTTAGTCATGTGAAACATCACCATTTGTAAAATTTGCCCACATTACTGGTTTTCTGATCATCCATTTCTTACTGAAGTTGCACTCGAAATGGTGGCTTCACAATTATTTTTGTATTTGAAACAAGTAGTGAATCATTGTGATTATATTTTATAGATGCCCTTTTCTCAGACCATGGGTAAAATGGTTTTAGAGATAATGCTTTTGAGGAGCTTTTACTTATCGGGAAACCATTTCTTTTAATCTTATTTTGTCCTGGTGTGTATACATATATTGATTTTGGTTTGAATGTATTGTGTTTGTGCGTATAGAACGCGGGTAGCGGCGCGCTCGTGGTGGCGGCCATGTTGGATTTCTTAACGTTCGCACTTTGCGTGCCGTACAGCGAGACAACAGATGGAAAGCAGTTCGATCACTTGCTGGAGATGGTCGCCAGTAGAGGCCGTATACTTTTTAAATTATTTGAGGTAATAATACAGTTTTATAATCCATTAATAAAGCTATATTCCATTACATTTGCCATAAATAATAAAAAAAAAAAATAATTTTAGGTTAATATATATTTCTGTGGTCACTATAAAACTAACTTATTCAATGAAAACTATGATAGATATAATTAGTATCATTGGTACTACTGATGTTAATTAAATGTTTCTTTATGGTGTTAAATTACTGCTTTAAATAAAATTAGTGCAAAACTAAGACAGATTGTATATAGTAAGTAATATATTGAATGTTTATACAAATCACACTCACCTTAGTTTCGGGGCAACTTAATGGTGTTTCACCACCGCACGTTACACGTTCTTCACACTCGATAATGTTTGATAATTCGTCAGTAGAAAGTATAACTACAAAGGTTCATTAGCGCAGAGTTAAAATGTATGTAGTTGTAAACACGCGTTAAGTGCTTGTCATGTGAACATGGCCTAATATTTTGTAAGTTCGCGATAGTCACTACGATCTGAGAGATAAAAGTATGCTATATATTTCAATGTGTCTCTCTCTTTGTATATTTTTCGAGTATGTTATATCTCATTCTCTCTTAGTCTAAAACTGATATAGACATTTATAGTTACTCTTTTTCGTTACACAGTTTGTTAAATTTAAATTTACATTAAAAAGTAGGGATGTGCGAATATCGTACGAATCGAATCGAATATCAATATTCGACTAATCGAATTTATTCATCGATAAATTTTTAAATATTTTAGAATTATTTGAAAATTTTCGAATGATTTGGGAACTTTCGAATTATCGGAATTTTCGAATTTGGTATCGAATATTAACATTCGACTCGGAACGAATAATTCGTAAGTTCGAATTACTACACCGCTATTAAAAAGAGTATGTGGTTGTTATAGCACCCGTCGATGGCGATAGTGAAGGGCGCGGGGCTGGTGATGCGCGCGCTGATAGAGGAGGGCGGGGACAGTGTGGGTACGCGCATGCAGGCGCTCGCGCTCGCGGAGGCGGCGCTCCCCCGTCACCTGCTCACCGCGCTCTACGCACCGCCGCGCCTGCACCACCGCCACCTCGCGCGACACCTGCTCGCGCTCTGGCTCGTCGACCACGCGCCCGCACACAACCTACTCAAGCGAATCATGGTTACTATACCACCAACAGATATTTCTTATGTCAAACGGCACCAGCTGACAACGTGCCCTTGCACGTCCTACTCAAATGAATCATCCATTGCAACGTGGACAAGATGGTGGCGGTCTTGTCACAATTTTTTAAGAAGTTTTTGTGGTAAATCGGAATCCATGCTCTATGGTATTATTTCCCATCCACATCCCTTGTGTAGAATAACCAATCTATATTATGTAAAACATCAAAATTATGTATAAATTGTAAAATCCACAACATAACATTCCAAGATCATCAAAAAAAAAATTGTGCGTGGAATAAGTGAAACTTCGTAATGTGGAAATGGTAATAGGAAGGCTTAGAAATTGATTTTTAGTGAAATCATATTATTTATAGCGTTGAATGTTTAACGCAACAGTGTTTTCATACTGCCCGTCATGGTAACGTTAAATGTTTAACGCAATCTTGTTAGAAGACGCATTAGAAGTTTCACTTCAAAAACGCAATATATATAATTAAAATATGTCAGAAATGAACGTGTTATAAGCACGTATTCGCTATTGTTTTTAAAATAAGAGCGATAATGAAAGTAAAATGATGTATTGTTGTATGTATATCAGCCGTCGGGTCTCCTCGCGTTCCTGGAGTCGTCGGAGACTCCGCCTGCGGAGGCGGCGGAGCAGCGCGTGGAGGAACGCGACAATCTGCAGCTGGCGCAGGCGGCCGCGACACGCGCACGCGCTCCGCACTGGGAGGCGCTCGAGCGGCAGGTCAAGTACGTCGAGAAACATCTAGAGGTAACCACATATACCTACCTACCTTTAAACCACTCTTTCTTTCTCTCCCGATGCTACCTTATTAAACATATATCTCGCAAACCGTAAATGAAACTTCTAGAACAATAGTTCAAGTCAAATAAGCACCATGTCAAGCGGGTTTTGATGTCAATAGGCTATTACATAATGTGAACTATAGTAATGTCTGGAATTGACTCATCTCTGTGCATCCATTAAAAATGTTTCTGACATGTACCTAATATATTCTAAATATTATATATAATTGTTAGAAAGATAAACCAGATTGAGTTTCTTGCGGGTTTTTCTCGTTGACTGATGTTTTCCGAACTGGTGGTAGTTTTGATGTTCATAAGTGCCTTCTCAGGACCTTAATTGAATAAAGTGATTTTGATTGATTTGATTTAATACCTCTGAAAACATCTAGAGATAACCTCATACTTCTCTTTAAACAACTCTTCACGTCACAATGCTACATTTCTAAACACAGATCGTAAATGAATCTTCTAGAACACAGGTTCTTAAAGTTTAAAAGCTATGAAATACAAAAAAGATTCTTCGAAAACAACTTTTATATAAAGAGCGCGCCAAACATAGTCCTTCCTGCCTTAATATTAAAAAATTCAAGCGCAACGCCACCTACCAATTGTGAATCTAAACTATTCTCAAATCCGGACCTGAACACACGAATAATTTCATCAAAATCTGTCCAGCCGTTTAGCAGGAGTTCAGTGACATACAAAAGAATTATATATGTAAACATGATTATGATACTAGCTTTTGTTCACGAAGGTTTACAAAAGACACCATGTGCTTTTAATCTGTGAGAGTCAGATATAGTCTATCTACACTGCCCACTGGATGGTTATGATTAATTAATTTTCCCATGTAAAAAAAATTAAGCTGGTAAATTATTCAAGCTTAGGTGAATTTTACAAGTAGAGTTAATAGGTAAATTTAAATATATAAAGATCCCAATGTCGTGATGTTTGTCCAGGATGAATTTCTGAACTGTTTAACCAGTCATCAAGAAAGTTGGCATTTATGTATAATTTCGTCCAACTTGAGAGATTGCAACTTTATTGTAAATTGAATGCTTGACAATGTTGATTATTGTTATTAGTCGTGAGTTTCATCAGTCTCAAACAGATAACGCATTAAATTAGTTTATTAACAGAAAACTGTAGACCCGCTTCTCGCGGTGGTTGTCGATGTTTTTAGATTGTACTATGCTTAACATCAGGCATATAGTCGTGCTTTAATAAAAAAAAAGTGGTAGTAGTGTCGTCCGAGTTTAATTTTGCATTTGAATACACATTTGTTATTATTTATCTTTGGCAGCACTACGCCTCGTTGGCCCTGCAGCACTGGGCGCAGCGGTCGGGCCGTACGCTGCCCGCCAGCGAGAGGAAGGATGCTGCGAGAGATCGCCCACTCGTGCTGCGAAGGAGACGCGAACGGCTCAAGTCCACAGCAAACTGGCCATTTTTCTATTATCAGTATCACAGGGATCACGCACTACCTAATCTCATATGGAATCACACCGTAAGTGTTTTCACACTCAACACGAATCTATTCCGACTCTCTAATTGTCTCACCTGAGCAAAACTTTAACAGAAATAACTGAATGAATCAGCATGAATGGGTCAGCTCTCTTTCTGGGTAGTACCAACCTCTTACAGAAAATCGACATGAAATAACAGTACTTGCGTTGTTGCGTTTCGTTCAGTCAGTCAGAGTGCCGACGGCCTATATTCCCTCTCCTTCCTTTTTTGCCTCCTCCTCCTCTTCCTCCTTTCCCCTTCCGCCTGACACAGGCTGAGAACGCACTTGCGACTCCCCTGGTGTTGCTAGTATCTATGGACAGCGGTGATCACTTAATATAAGGTGACGCGTCTGTTCGTTTGCCTCTTATGATTTAAAAAAAAAAATCGGTCCGCCTGCTAAATCCATATAAATATAATTTATCTGTGAGGTGAAATTTAGTTTGTCCAGAAATACCCGCACTACACACGCTTTTACACTGCACAACATTTTTTTTGCTACATTTCACGTTGTCGCAGTCGTGAGTGTATGATATTATGAATTTCCTTAGTAATGAAATTTATTTCCAAGATACAAAGATTTTTACACAATGTGCAACGCCACGAATACCGTTTGTTCTCAACAATATTGCCAGATTAAAAAAATATATCATGTTCAGAAACCGGACGGTGGGTAATAGCTAGTTCATGATTATTTTTGATATCATTATCAGACTCGGGAAGAACTCCGTAACGCGTTGGAGAACGAGTTACGTGCGTTCACATCAGACCGCGAGGTGGCCGGCACCACCCTCACCTCCTGGAACCACGCCGAGCTCGAGGTGCACTACCAGTGTTTACAGAACGAGGTTAAGATTGGGGACTACTACCTCAGGATACTGCTTGAGCAGAAGGACAGCGATGACAGCCCTATCAGAAAATCGTTAGTATTATTCATACTATAATGCAAATGTCATGAAAGTATGGTATCATTATTAAATGTATAAACGATGATAAGGCTAATTTTCTAACAAAATATCGACATTAGTCAGTTAGATTTCCAGCGTCGATATTATATGCGCAACAATACAATGTAGGTGGTAGGGCCACGCTGATGCTGTAACTGGTTTTAGCATGAATGGGTTGGCTAGCCACCCTGTACTAACACCCCAACTACAAACAACCGACTGTAGTAACAGTGCTCTTGTATTAATGCGTTGTGTTTGGTCAGTGAGAGCGCCAGAGGTCCACCTCCCCCTTCCCTCTTCCCCACCAATATAGTTTGGCAACGCACTTGCGACTCCTGCTGAGGTGACACGTCTGTCCCGTAGCCTCCTACGATAAAAAAAATAGTTGAAATAATGTGATTAACATTTCTAGACAAATGCGAAAAGAGATAATGTGTGTACCTAATCAAATGATAATTAAATTCTCTATTATGCCACTAATACTATTTTATAAACAGTAACAAAACCAAATTCAATATAAAAAAATACAAAACAAAAATTAGGTACTCAAAAGCGAAAAATAAATAAATTATTAAATTAAATATTGATGTATGCGCTACCTAATAATCTCTTTGATGTTTTTGCCAACCAACATTCACATACAAGAATCTACATATAAAGTGTAGAATGTACATTTTTTTACCTGCTACAAATTTGGGTTGGCGCAGACTTAAAAGTGATTATTAGTTTAATACATGTATAAAACTGTTTGTTAAATTGACGATACTTTATAAATTAAAACTATAAGGCTACTACACATCGCACGATAACTACGAATATGTAAAAGTGCGCAGGTTCATTGTTCAATGTGCCTAAACATGTTTGCACTTAAAAAATGGTGTGTAATGCAATTGCAGGTATGAATTTTTCAACGACCTGTACCATCGTTTCTTGTCGACTCCTAAAGTCGAGATGAAATGCATGTGCCTGCAAGCGATGAGCATCGTCTACGGACGATATTATGAGGATATCGGCCCCTTTGCAGATACCAAGTATATTGTACAGATGTTGGACAGGGTATGTTTTACGGTTCTTTTCATTTTCCATTAAAATTATAGGCATGAAATCAGCAAGCATTCTTGATAAGGGGTTCAAAAGACCTCATATATTTCCTTTCAATGCGTTTTTACAATGTTAAGAGCCAGTGATGCAAAAAGTATTATCTGACCCACCACATGATTTAATAACACGATTATATGATATGATTTATATACAAAATGTTAGTTACTGTTTTTGTCAAATGTTCCACAATATAGATGACGTTATTTAACAATTACACTTTTATTGTAGATGTGTGTTATAAAAATTCAAACAGTTTTCCAAAGACAGACCATAAACAATTGAACTATGATAAAGTTCAAAAAGTAGGAATCATGTCCTTAAAAATACAAAGAACATTAAAGAACTTACAAATGTTTTGATGTTTTTTATTTTCTTATTATATTTATAATTATATATTATATGTATTATAATTTTAAACATTTTTTCCCAGACATGTGATAGAATGGAAAGAGACAGACTTGTACAGTTCCTATCGAAGTTAATATTACATAGAAGAAATGTTAGTGAAATATTAGAATGGAGTGGTATAAGGTAAGGTTTTAGTTGCTTTAATATCATTACTTAGTGTATATTTGACTTATCCCTTGGAGGCATTTCTGGAAGAAATGTTCCCTTTTTTTGGAG
Source organism: Antheraea mylitta (assembly GCA_014332785.1). Classification (NCBI taxonomy): domain Eukaryota; kingdom Metazoa; phylum Arthropoda; class Insecta; order Lepidoptera; family Saturniidae; genus Antheraea; species Antheraea mylitta. The sequence continues at coordinate 821,967 of JACEII010000068.1, read as the reverse complement.
CTCTGACCGAATGTGTATGAAAGGTTTCATGATTCAATTGAGTAGTTAACACATTCCATGCCACATGCACACCGGTGGTACATGTTAAACTTGATCTTTAGGCCATGTGTACCATCATTGGTACATGTTAAATTTGATCTTTAGGCCATGTGTACGATCCGTGGTACACGTTAAACTTGACTTTTAGGCCATGGGTACCATCAGTGGTACACGTTAAACTTGATCTTGAAGCCACATGTACCATCAATGGTACACTTTAGACACTTATGTGTTATACATCCCGTGGTACACAATTGGATAACTACAGAAAACGAAAGAATAACTTATGTCATTTTATGTATAATTTTGAAACCTAATATAGTTTAATAATAATCTATATCTTGTCAAACTACGAAAAGACCTGAAGAACATATCTGGCAAAAATGGTTTGTCATGGATTGTGTTAAGGTGTGAAATTATAACAAAAAAAAGTAACGAAAGGACTCAATTTTGTATTTATTAGTTAGGATTTTATAGCTGTTCATGTTTGTAAAATAATTCATCAAAAAAAAAAAAATGATAAATAATTCAGGATATTAGTGGAGTTAATGACACTGGCTCACCTGCACACGTCCCGAGCTCTGATACCGGCTCAGAGCAATGTCATCGAGGGTCCCACACAGCAACCCGCCGGCGATCGCGAGTGGTACTACAATTTGGAGCAAGGAGACAAGGTCCAGAGGAAGGGACCTGTCAGCTTCCAACAGGTACCTAATCTCACTATAATACCCTTGTTATAATTGGCAGTAACGGCTATACATCAATTGAAGCCAATCAAGTATCACGTAAGAAGAGTATTATGTTAAAAGTAATTGTGTTGTTACAATTCAAAATGAGTTAAATCCAATTATAACCATTCTTTTTTTTTTTCATTTTGTAGGTGGTAGAGCCAATGGGTCGGCTCTTCCGGGTACTATCACTCTCACATAGAAAACCGACGTGAAGTAAGAGTGCTTGCATTGTTGCGTTTCGTTCGATCAGTGAGAGCGCCGGAGGCCCACCTCCTCTCCCCGCTCTTCTCCCCACCCTCTTCCCGCTCTCTTCTCCAAACATAGGCTGGCAACGCACTTGCGACCCCCTGGAGTTGCTAGTGTCTATGGACGGTGGTGATCACTTAAGTGATCCGCATGTTCGTTTGCCTCTTATGACATAAAAAAATTCCTAAAATCTCACCTTATTTTTCAAGGTCTTCAAATGATTTACATGTAAAATATGAAAAACATATAAAAAAAATGTTACGAATGGCAAAATTTGGACTTCGTTTTCTGTGTATAAATGGAAATATAAAAAGAGGAATATAAATAATTAAATTTGGATTATGCTTATTGTATATGTAAGGAGACAATTGTAATTTCTGACCGTCACCTCTTTTTGGTCAGTAAAAAAAGGTCATTTGGAAATATAACGATTCATTTATCACCAAGCACCTGTTAGTGTGTTTCAGCAGCTATAGTTGGGAGACATTTCCTTCTAGATTTAGTTTGTTAATTATTTCAGAACAAATTGTCATTTTTTATTAGATGGGATGGAATTGATAGCGAGATCCCATATTATACATAGCTTGAACTATAAATCTATATATATATATAT
>JACEII010000068.1:724503-820328 GCA_014332785.1 Antheraea mylitta | reverse complement strand
AATATATTGGACATTTTGTTCGACAGTTAAAAGAACTTTATAAATCCGGTGAGATCAATAACAAAACGAAGTGCTGGGCGAACAGTATGGAAGGCTGGCGAGCTGTCGGAGGTATACCGCAGTTGAAGTGGACATTAGTGGCTCGAGGTACACCGGTCTTCGACGAGAGCACCCTCGCTGCCACCATCCTGGATCTTCTCATAACCTGTGCTAGATATTATCCCAGCAGGTATGTTTTGTTGTCGGCAACAATTCGAACAATAAGTTCTTTGCCTTTACATTTTAACTTTCTGAGAAAGCACTCGCACAGATTCTGCTTATGCTCTCATCGTCCATCACCGATATTTTATTATGGATCGCCAGTACTTCGTTAATCACTATGTTGCAATTAGCATACTTAACCAAAGAAGACATTTTAAATTCCTCAATACACTATGTCAGGCACAAAATCAATAATAAATCAAATATTTATTAATAGATTAATTATGATAAAGATTAGACATGACATGACATTTTATATACGGGCACATAGTTTTATTTTTGGCAACTAAACTTCTAGTAGATTATTACTGCCATTTTTGAGTAGGTAATGATATTACAAGACTCTTGCATCATTTCAATGTTCTAAAAAAATGGTGGCCCATTTGTTAAAACTTTCCAGGGAGTTGCGCCGTATTAAAAACTTCATATTGTATGTGGAAAATTGTGAGATCAATATTTTATTAGAAAGACTGTTCAGGCATAATTTAGTTGCAGGTAGTCTTAAATTTTTTGACACACTATATGTAAGTAAAAATCGGAGATGACGAGTCACTTGCAGTTCCGACCCCCCCATTTTTCGCGAAAGAATTTGTAAAATCGTAAACGGTATGCCCATCGATTGGCCATTTTTGCCCATAATTACATTTTTCTTGACCATCATTAAAAAAAAATTTCTTACCTTTATTAAAAAAAATTATCTATTAGGTTACATACCGTGACCTGTGTGGTTGTGGTGGTTGCCACTCCAGATATATATTGAAAAAACAGTCAATAAAGAATAGATGAGTGTGTGAAATATTTTATTTTTTGCTGCATTACTTAATATTTTTTTCAGAGAAATTTATATTTATTAAAAAAAAATGTGAATACAAGTGTATTTGATTTTCTCATTAGGATCATAATTTCGAGAATAATCTTTTGGTGAATTTTTAGTATAACTATCTTGCTTACCCTCTAAAATTATGTTATTGTAAATAGTTTAGTTCTTTAAATGTGTTTCTTCCTTTCTAATCTGCTTTATATCTGAGCACTTTGAATGGACTGTAGATTCTATTCTAGTGTAACTCGGGGGAACATATAGGATCATAAATAATAAGTTCCTATATGTTAGGATTTATTCAGGAGATTGGAAGAATTTGGGGATATTACTAGAAGAAAGTATATTTATTTCTCTTTGTAATGAAGCTTATGAGGTATTCTTATAAGATTAAAACAGCTTATAAATTTTCAGAGATGAAGAGGATGCTGTGATCAGGCCTTTACCAAAATTGAAGAGGTTATTATCAGAACCGGCCTGTTTGGCGCACGTCGTACAGTTACTACTTACATTCGATCCTATTTTAGTGGAAAAGGTTAGTATATTTATTTTACATTTATTTTGTTCACACTAATATTCTAATACAAAAGTCACTCGGTATGACTGTTTGTTTCATTTTCATAACTGATAGGAATGACATTTTTAGTAAATGGAATACCCGATATATGGGGAACCATCTTAAAACACATAAAGTCGGATGAAATAACTAGTCGAAAATTTTTTTTTTGTTTTAAATAAGGAATCTTTAATACCGTAAATGTTTCAGGTGGCAACTCTCCTATACGAGGTGATGCAGGACAATCCGGAAATATCGAAATTATATCTAACGGGAGTGTTCTATTTTATGCTTCTGTACACGGGATCGAATTTGTTACCTATCGCGAGATTTCTACGTCTCACGCACATGAAACAGGCTTTCCGGTCTGACCAGGTGACTATAGTCTTACACCTTTGGATGGTAAAAAATACGTTTTATTGTGATAAAAATAAACATATACATACACTGTTCGCTCTTACTTAATCTTTAAACATACTATATACACATTTATATGATATGATATCAATTAGATACCGTTTGGTTGGGCATAAAAAAAAGGCAAATGGTAAAAATCTAATCTAAAGATTGATTATCCCAGAATCAAGGAAAAAATCCTTATTAAATAAATGGACACAGTCCTACACCTATATGTCCATTAGTTTTGACTTGATTGAGGCTCAAAGGAACCGTAGTTACATTATACTTTGGTTTAATTAAATAGGATCTGTGGTATATGAACAAGGTCATTTAAAAGAAATGTCTAGAAGATTCTAAGGGATTTAATTGTCTCACAATGATTTTGTTAGCTTGTTAATTTCATGTTTCATTATTATATTAATGTATGTTTTATTGAATGATAATAATCTATATAAAAAAAACCTTGTATTAAAATAAATAGCATCATTTGTTGAGAAAATGTTGAAGCATAAACGCCATTTTAAAAAATGTGGTCATCTTTCTGCTTACATCAGCCTAAACATAGTGTGAAGACGTTTTATGTTTTGTTTCAGTCGAATTTAGACATAATGCAGAGATCGATACTCGGCCAGCTCCTTCCTGAGGCTATGGTGTGTTACTTAGAAAACCACGGGTCAGAGAAATTTGCACAAATATTCCTCGGAGAGTGGGACACCCCTGAGGCTATATGGAATTCAGAAATGAGGTGAGTAAGACTTTATTAAGATGTTGAGGTAGTCGAGAGTGGTTTGAGCTGTGTATGGCATGCTGTGGCCGCATTATTCTTCGTTAAGTTTTTCGCTTACTGGGGAAATACAAAACAAAGTGTCTTGTGATAATTTCCATATTCTAACAAGATCTAGGCTTTCTTGTTAGAACTTTTCATGGAGTTTTTGTGATATCTTAGAATACATGCTCCGTGGTATAATTTCGATCCATTGTCGCTTGTGCACAATAATCAAACTATATTACGTAAAACACCATTAATAAGGGAGGAGAGTGGGCTATGTCCGACTTCCATGGACACTACATGCTAGGTAGGGGCGGCCAGGGATCAAACCTGCTATCTTCTTGAGAAATCATGGGGAAATCCCTAACAGATACCCATCCCGTGGGACAGCTGAGGATGGGTTATGTCCGATTTACACGGACTAAAACCCCATGGTGCCTTCATACACCTTTTTGGCGGGGGAGCAGGAACTGCCGACTGGCACTGCATCTGCTCCCCCGACAGGTGTGGGCTCTCTAACAGGCCCTGACTGCGGTCTGAGGGGTCAAGTAAGGTAGACCCCTCAAAGAGGGAGTGGGTGTTAGACCCCCCCCTGACGAACTGTGGGAGTCGCATCGGCACAATGCGACTCCATCACATGGGCCTGTGCAGTTTGCACTGCCAGGCCGACGACATGCCCGTGTCCATCGCCCCCAGGCCCCATCTACGACGGCCGGAGGTCATCCCCTACCCATCGCCGCCGTGTGGTTCGTCGACCGCGGGAGGGGAGCCTAGTGGTCCGCTCCCTTTCCCTCTCCGCCGCCTCTTTTGCAAGCATGACTGTCTCGCAATAGCAGGCGACGGAGAGCCACCCGGCCTCGCTCTCGACCATCTTACTAACGACGATCGGGAGCGAGAGATCTGGGCCAATGGCCGCGACCAGCTCGCGGCGTGGCACTTCCCAGGCGGGACATTCACGCACTGTGTGCTGTGCGGAATCATCCGCGCAGCCACAGTGATGGCACCCTGTAGTCGGCTCCCCGGCCAATGCGACACAGATATCCCCCGAAGCAGCCATGCCCCGAGAGTACCTGCGTCAGCTGGAAGCTCAGGGTGCCATGCCGCCTGGTGAGCCATTCGACCATGACTGGTCGAACGGCTTCGATTGTTACCACGCCCCAGCTGGGTCGCTCAAGTCGTCGAGACTACTCTTCCACCACTAGGACCTAATGAAGCTGGGACCTTAGCGTCTCGATTTCTCGAGGCGCCAGATGTTGCCCCAGCTCCAGCCCCTCCACGCGTTGATGATAGAAAGACGCGTGGGCTCTCGCTTCCAAGTCCCAGGGTGGGGATCCGGCAAGTAGGGAGGCCGCCTCAAAGGAAATCGTGCGGTAGCCGCGTATAGCTCTGACGGTCATCGCCCGCTGCGGTCTCCGCAGGTGAGTGATATTAATGGCCGTCAATTTAGGCGCCCACACGGGTGCCCCGTAAAGGGTCATTGACCGCACGACCCCCAGGTACAACGTCCGATAGACAGAGTTTGGCCCCCCGAGGTTGGGTAGCAAACGGGCGAGGGCGCCCGTTGTGCCCAATAAGCGGGGGGCTAGCTGCCGGAAGTGTTCCTTGAACGTCCAACGGCTATCGAGGAGGAGGCCGAGATACCTCATACTCGACCTGACACCGATGGATTCGCCTCCCACAAGAATCTGGGTTCTTTGAGGTGGCGCTTTCCGAGGGCCGTGAAACCACACGGCCTCGGATTTGCGCAACGCCACCTCTAATCCCAGACGCCGGATCCTGTCAACAACCTGAGCGACGCCCGCCGTAGCTATCGTCGTGGCCTCGCGGTGCGTACTCCCTCGGGCCAGCACCAGTGTGTTGTCTGCGTAACAGACAACGCTTACACCGCGGAGGAGTACACCGCGCAACACCCAGTCATATCCGATGTTCCACAAGAGGGGACCCAGGACAGACCCCTGCGGAACACCGGATACGACGTCTCGTCGACTTTCCCTGCCATTCTGACCTGGGAAGGTTACGTACCTCTCTGAGAGGTACGCCCCAACTATGCGGCGAAGGTAGTGAGGCACCCCATGATAACGAAGCGCCTCTTTGATGCTAGCCCAAGGCAATGTGTTAAAAGCGTTGGCGATGTCGAGGGACACCGCCAACACCACTTCGCCCCGGGCAACAGCTTCCTCCGCCTGAATCTTTACTCTCATCACTGCGTCTATGGTGGAGCGCCCCTGGCGGAAACCAAACTGGTTATCCACCAGATCCGGTCCGACTCGTGTTAGATGCTGGACGAGACGGCCTGCGATTATCCTTTCATACATTTTCGCAACCTCGTCCAACAACACAATGGGCCGGTACCTGACACAATGGGCCGGTACCTGAACCGAACCGCCCCTGCAACAACCTAACGAGCCTGTCGCCAAGCTTCGTCCTACTATAGAGAGGCAATCTGGGTACACAACCCTACCATAGAGAGGTAACCCATGACCCATCCCCTCAGACTTGGCTACGCTAGTGGGAGGCGGTGAACGTATCGCCTCGCCCTTCTGCCTGCTCTCCTTTGGCGGAAACGGCCGCTGTGAGGGTCTTTCTCGAGGGCCCTGTCCGCTGTCTCATTCTGCAAGATGACCTCCTTTTTTTTTTTAACGGGAAATCCCTTATGGATACCCACCCTCTCGGGGAGAGAGTGGGTTATGTCCGACTCGCACGGACTAAAACCCCACAGTGTACGTCTTCCGGATGACCTCCTCGTAGAAGGAGACCGAGCCCACCCGTCCTCGCTATTGAACATAGTCGAATCCACGCTTGGCAGCGAGTGATCGTCCCTTACCGCCCCACACTCAGACAGAATGTGCTGCGCGGTATCCGTTTCAGCCCCGCACTCGTGACATGCGGCGGTGAGCTCCGTCCGCGCTATCCGGTGCATGTACCAGCCGAAGCACCTGTGCTCGGTATACACATGCACAAGACGGTACGTCTGGGAACTGCTCCAACTCCTCCCTATCCACTCCGACAGAACACTAGGCTGACGGCGTCGGTGGTATATCTTCCATAACACGCGTCCCCCGGGTCCTGCCTCTACATCCTTACTTGCTCGCTGTGAGCTCTCGCTCGCAACGCAGCAGTCTCCCTGAAAGCTAGAGGCTTTCCTCGGTGTTTCCCTAAGTCTGCATAGTTGTATACGTCGACAAGAACTTCTGCCTCCAGTTACCAGGGAAGAGAGCCGGGACCGTGGTGATCAGTTAACATTAGGTGACCCGCATGTTCATTTAGCTCCTATGATATAAAAAAGCACTAATCGTGAATGTGTTAATAGGCGTATGCTGATAATGAAGGTGTCGGCGCACATAGGTGAGTTCACGCCGCGGCTGCGTGCGCACGTCGCGGCGCGGTACCCGTACCTCGCGATCCCGGCGGTGCGCTACCCGCAGCTCCAGCACGAGCTCTTCTGCAACATGTTCTACCTGCGACATCTCTGCGATACGCAACGCTTCCCCGACTGGCCTATACCTGATCCTGTGAGTGTCTTCACTTGTGTATTTCATCTATATCATAACCCTTTGAAACCTATTGACATTGTTTCTTTCTTCCCGTTAGGAGTGTGAGAACATTCGAATTAACGGATTATTCATTAGCAAATAGTAATACTACTTGAAAACCGAGTCTAATACTCTAGTAATTAAAAAAGTTGAGACTATTTAAATCATTTGAATTATACGAATAATTAAAATGTAATGAATTTTACTAGACGAATTCTTCGATTTTTGTTTTAATTTTATATATTTAATGACAACCATGCCTGATGTTAACTAATAATGAGGCCCATGATCTTCTTGACTCCAATTACAATTTATAGGAAAACACCTACTGGTTCTTAACGACTGATTATTAACTTAAGGATGTGGTAGTGAAATGCATATGGGTCTATCACGATATTTTTTAACGAATGGATGCTAATCCACTTTTTCATGGAATAAGGAAGGACTGGTCCACATCTGATTAAACTGCATTAAAAGTTGATAGACTCCAGATTCCTGATTACTATTTACATCATTTAATTTTCATAGACTTTTAGCTTAGGACACATTCCAGAAGATACGAATTACGTCGACCGATTTGATTCCACTACAGAGCCATCATCGCTTTGAGACACTGCTCAGCTATAATATGTTAATCTGAATGGTTGTTGAGAAATGAGTGTTTCGGTCAGGTCGGCTTACTGAAGGACGTGTTGGAGGCGTGGCGTCGTGAGGTGGAGAAGAAGCCACCACTGATGTCTACGAGCGATGCGTATGCGGCGCTAGGGTTGTCTGCGGGTGCGCACGACGAGGCGGCCGTCAGGAAAGCGTACTACCGACTCGCGCAACAGTTCCACCCTGATAAGAACCCTGAAGGACGAGTAAGACACTTCATATTAACCCTTCGGCTGGCTATATCCCGACACACTGACACCCGTGTCTTCTACATCTTTTTCTTATTATGGCGCTGCAGAGGAATTTTCCGATGTCAATGTTTTGTTTCAGTGGAGATTACAACACATTTTACACAGTGAGCGTCGTGATTATTTCAATGTTCCAACAATATGGTGGTTCCCTTAGAACTTTCCAGAGATTTTTTGTGGCATCTCAAAATTAATAACTTTACATGGTATAATCTGTTATTGCTCAAGTTTTTCAATTTTTTATGGTATCGTATTTTAAAAGCTTTTGATGCTAACAGTCTTTTTATCTCAGTGCATTGTAAGATCTATTCGATTGTATGGAGATTAAATCCTTATGGTTTAGGACAGTCTAGGGATTGACTCTTGTTATTTGTTTTTTAATACCTGCAAAATTATAAGAGTACTCTGAGAGAGAGAAATTTTCATTTGTTACCTTAAAAAAACCAACAAGCTAATGAGTTGTTTTGAGTAAAAACTTCTTTAGCCTCATTCTGATTTTGAAACTCGATGAAACAATAAAGCTATATAAAAAATTCTGGTCTGAGTATTTTACCTTTGTGTTTATCATTGTTTATACATGTTTTAGACTGTTTACGTTTATATTATAATACAATTTAAACTCTTCATAACGAATTTCAAGATACTGAGCATTACTTTTCGTCATAAAGAATTTTCGTTTTAGAAAGGGATACAAACAAATAAATGGTTTTATGGTAAAGCAAATAAATTGTACTGATCTCTATGTTATAAAAAGTTTTTCGTTTTAATGAACAATGTTATAAAGAGTTCACAGTGTATTTTGTTAAGGTTTCATGATGATATGTACAGATGATATGCACAATATATTACATATATTTTAAAAACACAGAATATTCCAGCGACCACTAAGAGATCCTTGATACATTCAGAGTCGCATGAATATGCAAGCATCTCAGTGGTTCATTATACACTAGATCACACTGAAATTTGATAAAACGATTAAGAATTACTTTATCAACATTGTGATTGCAGTCCAGTCTAGTAGAGATCCGCTAGCATCCCTTTTACTACAGAATGTTCATTGGCTGATCCTGGAATGCAACACGTTTATATTTGTCACTAAGGCGAGTGTTACACTTGGTGTCTGTGTTTACTATCCAAACACATGCAGTATCAAGTCTTGGCATTTGGTAAAATTCGATAACAAAGATGTTTACTTTCATTTTTTCATTTTCTCCTAAGACTTTTGATTAGTCGCTATTTTCAATAGTCTATTTAACAAAGAACATTTTGATGCATTTTGTTTCAGTGCCTCATTCTTGGTACAATTTAAAGTTGCCTTAAAGTTCTTATTGAAAATTAAAATTGACAATATTTTGTATTCGACAGGATCGATTCGAAGCTGTGAATCAGGCATACGAGTTCCTCTGCAGCAGGAACGCGTGGACAGGCGATGGACCCAATACTAATAATATCGTACTTATACTTCGGACACAGACTATATTATTCAAAAGGTATTCGGAAGGTTTGTATCGATCACTATAAATAAATGTGAATAATTTTAAAACAGATTATGGGAAGGTTACATAGTAATTAGAAAGAAATAAATAAATTATATCATAAAAGGACTATATTAGAGGTGTGCGAATGATTCGAATCCAATTATTCGATTTGAATTTCGAATCGAATATTAAAACTCGATTCGATTCGATTTAAACGATATTCGCACACTTCTAGACTATGTTCTTCAAATTGAAAACTTAATCGATCTTTAGTAGAAGAAAAAGTTATGGGTTCTCGTAGGCGACATGTTAGCGAAGCGTTGCCATATTGCTTGTATCGTATTGTGCTTGGGGCAGCGGCTTTCGTACATGTAATATGGATATTTTGTATCGAACTTGTGCAGTCTATCAATACTTTGATAATTAACGATCTGTATGAAAATGTATATAATAATTGCTAGGAATATCTATATATGTGAAAACGTGATGTTAATCGTTTCAGTTTACAAATTATAAAATTAGTAGGTGTATCGTACGAATAGTGTGGTGACGTACCTGCTGTCTAGTCGAGGTGTCGAGTCGCTATATTCATGATATTGAAAGTCAAAGGCGCTGGTTGTGTTAAATTCGTGTACAGGACGATCACTAGGGTATGGTTACTCCCGAATATATGTTTTTCGGGGTTGATAAAACCGCCGGGAGAAAAATCGTGACTTCAGTGTAAGATCACTCACAAGACTGTTCGCGGACTGTTGCTTATTTTTTGAATAATAAGACGCATGGCGCGAGTCTTGGCGCACGTGCACCAATGAGCGTGAAGCAAGGTCCGCTAACCACATTCCGTTTAGAAACCATAACAGATTATGCTCCGGTGTTTATCACAGGACAAAAATAAAGAAACTATTCTTGTTTTTTTTTTTTTTTTTATATCAAAGGAGGCAAACGAACTGGTGTCTCACGTGATGTTAAGTAATCACAACCGTCCATAGACACTAGCGACATCAGGGACATCGCAAGTGCGTTGCCAGCCTGCATATGGGAGAAGGGGGAGGAGAAAGAAAAGGAAAGAAGGAAAGAGGAAGGGACATGGGCCTCCGGCTCTCTCACTGACCGAACGAAACACAACAATGCAAGTACTGTTATTTCACGTCGGTTATCTGTGAGAGGGGTGGTACTACCCCGGAGGAGCCGACCCATTCATGCTGAAACCAAAAATAGCTTCAGCGTGGCTCTACCACCTACAAACGTTACGGCTAGTACGTAACAGTAGGGGTGAGAACAAGTTCTTGTCTTACATGACTGTGTTCTTTGGTTGCCTGTTTGTGGGAATAAAGTTGCTTCTTCGGTTATAATTATTTTATTCTATCTGTCACAGTGGTCTTGTGAAACGTAACTAAAAATATAATCTTAATTCAATCGTGATGATGCGCACATAATAAGTTGAGTGACATGTGATCTACGTAACCGTACAAAATTTAAATAATTTTGATAGTTGTAATATATAGAGGATAGATTATGAATAAAATATAAAATCCACTAAAGGACAGACTAAAATCCCTCCAAAAACTCATGACAGAGTTATATTATATCTCACAGAAAACTCAACTAAATAGTTGTATTGTGTGTGTGTTGTTGCAGTGCTGGCTCCGTACAAGTACGCGGGGTACCCGCAGCTGCTGCGAACGGCGCGGTTGGAGGCGGGTGCGGAACAGCTGTTTGCGGCGCGTGACTCGCACCCACTGCTGCCCGCCGCTTGCGAACTCGCGCTCGCCACTGTCAGCTGCTCCGCGCTCAACGCGGAGGAACTCCGCCGCGAGGGAGGCTTGGAGGTCAATATACCTAATTAAACATTTACTTATTCCTTCCCTTTCGAATAACAACAAGGCCCAATAAAACAAAATTATGCAATTTCTTTTAAATTGATTCCGGCTTGCACATCAATATACGAAATAAAAAATAATTCCGATTTAAAAAAAACAAGTTATGGATTCCTTTTTAACTGATTTAAAAAAATGTTATTTCTGTCTAATTTATGTCGGGACCCTGTTCCTAACCCTCTGTAGGGGTACGAGATAAAAAATATTGCGTGTATCAGTGTGTATACGCGGAGGAAGTGAAATCTTTTTTGGCTTAAATGCATCATACTATAAAGCATTCTCATAATATAAATACTTTATTATACATGTACTCATTTCGTATGTTACTAGATACAGAGAGACACTTACAAATACTTACAATTACCACGTAACAAAAGTTATCCTCTACCATACCATAAGAATTTTCATTTAAAAAAATAAAAATATATTGGCTTCGAAAAAAAAATACATAAAAAAATATTTCAGAAGGTGCTTGGCAATTATTACATACTTACTTAGTGAAAAAGTACAAGTTTGGATGCGTGTCGATAAATGTGTAGGTGGTGGGCGAGGCGTTGTCGCGGTGCGTGCCCGTATTAAGCGGCGCCCGCTCCGACGCGGAGCTGAGCGCGTCCGTGTGCGCTCATTGTGCGCGCTGTTTCGCGCTCGCCGCCGCCTTCCCGCGGTGCCGCGACGCGTGCGCGGACATGCCTTCTCTATGTGCCGACCTCGTGCCGCTGCTCACCCGCCCGGTCAGTAACCAACCACCTTTTTTTACATGATAGAGAAACCTCTTCATACACTTGTCAAGTCCCCGGGTAGAATCTGAACCGAGTCGAACTCAAGTCGAGTAAAAAACTACACGCCGCATTATGGGTGGTGTCACACGGTGCCCGAGCCGGCTCCGCAATACCCTCCGGCGGTAGGCGTTTCCCACGCCGCATCCTGCTGAGGCAGTCCGATTGTATGACTGCCTCCCAGCCCGCCGAGCCCGTGCAATAGGAAGTCGGGCTCCTCGCCCCCTTCCCCCTAGGTTCAGCCAACATCGGGGAGGACAGGCCCTTCCGCCGCCCATCCCCCATAATTTTTTATTGATGTTTTCCCGCCTCAGCCTTCTTGAATGACCTTCCAGCCTAAACTAGCCCGTGGTAGAGCCCCGCTGAAGCTATTTTTGGTTTCAGCATGAATGGGTCGGCTCCTCCGGGGTAGTACCACCCCTCTCACAGATAACCAACGTGAAATAACAGTGCTTGCATTGTTGTGTTTCGTTCGGTCAGTGAGAGAGCCGGAGGCCCACGTCCCTTCCTCTTTCCTTCTTTCCCTTTCCTTCCCCTCCCCCTTCTCCCATATACGGGCTGGCAACGCACTTGCGTCGTCCCTGATGTCGCTAGTGTCTATGGACGGTGGTGATTACTTCACATCACGTGACCCACCAGTTCGTTTGCCTCCTTTGATATAATAAAAAAAAAACCCTATTCTACCTAATCTAACCTATCCCTACAAACCTACTCCTAGCCCTAACCTTATATACCTAACCATACAGCCATACAATTCCCCCTCCCTTACTCTAACCACCTACCTTAACCTGGAGTTTTGGCCGGAATCACGTAATCTCGCTTGGAATAGTTTCTTTGGGCTAACACTAACACGCAGCGGAAGCTCTCAAAAGGAAGAAAACCCCTATTTTGAAACGTTCTTCATTGGTACTCCGCTCCTATTCATTTTAGCGTGATGATATATAGCCTATAACCTTCCTTGATAAATGAGCTATAAAACACTGAAATATATATGATGATGATATACACTGAATATATGTGATCGTTATGAATACAAAATATGGTATTTAAAACAGCATTTAGGCGACACGGCGTGCGCAGGCGCAGAGGCCGTCACAGCTCTGTCGGCGGATGCGAAGTGCCGTTCGCAGTTCGCACGCGCGGGAGTCATACAGGCGCTGTTACCCGCAGTACTGCATTACGATTACACGTTGACTGAATCAGGTGTCGATACAGACGCACAGGCGAATAAACAGGTATTCCTACAGTATAATATACTAGTCTGGCTTTTATGTGTGTGATAATAGTAAATGGAAGACAGTGAAATAGAAAGTTAATTCAAAAAAATTGGAATGTTACTTAATACTTTCTCGGTGTTTAGTTTTAATCACATACTGTTTACGCTCTTAGGTTAATCAAATGTCGTCTGCGTCAAAGTAATTTATTAATATCTTTTCAGGCCTTTATAGTGGGGAACAAATTAAACGCCATTTCCCCATATCAGCACTGTTTTTCCGCAGAATGACGTCTTATAATTCTTTTTTATGTGAAACATCTATATGCGCGGGGTTACCTGATTGTTGGCGTGGCGACGACGCGACGACGGTATGCGTAAGCGACTGTGCGTTATCTCTCTTGCCGCACTGAGCTCGCATACCGATAATAGTGTAATTTGAGAATTGGAGAATTTGAGTATCGTTTGATTCGGATAATTTCGATGTTTCACATTTGCCAGGCGTCCCGTGACGGCTTAATTTTTTATAACATAGCAGGTAAACGAACAGACGGGTCATCTGATGTTAAGTAATCATCGCCGTCCATAGACACTAGCAACACCAGGGAGTCGCAAGCCAGCCTGTATTTGGGAGAGAATGGTGGGTAGAGGGGAGAGGGAGAGGAGAGGGGTGGGGAGGTGTTCCTCCGGCGCTCTCACTAATCAAACGAAACGTAACAATGCTAGCACTTTTACTTGACGTTGGTGTTTCTCTAGGTCGGGTGGTAGTATCGGGGGCGAGCCGACTCATTAATGCTGAAACCAGTAATACTTTCAGCGTGGCTCTACAAACTACTGTATATACCATAGCTTACCATAAATTGTTTCTTACGAGTCGAGGTACTATGTGGTCGTGCCTTAAATTTCTGTTTTTTTTTTCTCGAACTGACTACGCTATTGGCCTTAATTTTTTGACCTTTACAGCTTCACCGGACTACTAAGGCGAGCGCTTAAGGCACTCAGCCGATTTTATATTGGCAACCAGCTCAAGGGTGCACGGCACCTCGGCGTGGCTGTTGCCCGTTGTATCCAAAATCGCGACCTAACTTAGCAAACCTAGCTAAATATTCATATATGTTTGAGTTGTTGAAACGTATATGTGTACCAAGCATATCCGCTTCAACAACTCCTCCATTATTTTTATCGAAAAATTGAGAGCTTTTTCAGTTCGATAAGGGAAAAAAAGTAAACCCTTCTACTTCCACCAAAATATGTAGCGTGTAGGCGTGCACGTGTATGGGGGTGATCATGTAGTGTTGTAGCAGTGATGTATGGGTGTGTCACCGTATCGCGCAAGCAACGCACTCAAGGGCTCTCTACCGAGTGATCGAACCTAGGCTTGAGCCGTTGCCTGGGAGGGCTAATACCCGTGCCTTCATATATTTACAATGACTCTTGTACATTTTTGTACTTAGAACTAGTAAGTGGCGCTTCTTATTCACAGCACACGTTTTACCATATATCTTATTATATTACACAATAAAGCAAGACTCATCCATTTTCAACATAATTTACATTGTAGTCGTGAAAAGAAAAAAAATAGTAGACACAATTAGTCTACAATTAACATCTTACAATTCTGTACTCGCAATCTGCTTGACCGTGGAAAATTCTGGAAGGCTGATTCAACCAATTTGATAAAGTTCGAGACGGTTATTTTTAGGGCACCCTTGTTTTCCACTGTTGATGAGTCACTCTATGTTTATTTGTAAGGAGTTCGCATATAGTGTAACAAATTCATGTGACTTTCCAATATAACCAAAACATGATAGTTGATATTTCTGATGATGATATTTCTCCTAAAATGATTTAGGTTCTCACGTCTGGTCTTAATTATGATGAAATTAGTAATAGAATTAGCTCTGGTGAGTGTATATGACGATAATAACAATAATGATATTTGTTTGCAACAGGAAATAGCGAATCAATTAGCAAAGAAGTGTGTGGTCGCCTTGTCGGCTATATACGGTCCACACGAGGAAACCTCTTTGGACGATGAGAGGATTAAATCTGCACTACACACACTACTGACACCTTATCTATGTGGAAGACTGGCTGAACCTGATCAGCATGAGGTAAACTTCATAATAATATTTGATTTTATTTTTATTTTAATGCTTTAATAGTTAGTTTTGAATACAAATAAAAAAACAATGATTATGACACAGATTAATGCGAGAAGTCGCTAGACAAACATTGTCTATGGGATTATACTCTAGTGTAAAATTTTCTTTTGTCATTCGTATTAGCAGCAACTCATAACTGCGATTGTCTGCTGTTGTCGAGAACATAAAAATTAGCGAGCCGCGATCTTCATTTCTCACCAACATTTTTGATGGCTCCGCTCCGGAGCCTTCGAATGCAAACGGTTAAAAATATATTTCAGTATTGATAGATTGAGATTGAATCGTTCAATAACATTTTTTTCACGCGGTCGTACTATATAGATTTCGTTTCATTTTCGTCTTTAGTATACCCGTGCGAAGTCGAGGCAGGCAGCTGGTTTAGAATAACTATTCTTGTGTTGTTATGTATTGTGTACTTTTAGCTTTTAAAAACTCTAACTTCGAACTGGCGAACGCCGTACTTGGTGTGGGACAACAGCACCAGGGCTGAACTGAACGATGTTTTGAGGAACACAAGGATCAACCATGATGAGGAGGGTCCGCTGGTGGAGCCGTTCATGTATTCGGCACATGAGGGCTTGATATCTGTGGGCGGTGTATACATTCAAATTTACAACGAACAACCAGACTTCCCTATAGAGGTTTGTAAAAAAAAATATATAAGCCGATTATCTATCATTAATGTTATTCTCAGGGTCTTCCAGTGGTGGAAATTTGGCCATAACTTAATAGTTTAATATTATTATTTTCTTGTAAGAAGTATATCAGTTGAATATTTAAAGGGCGACACCATTCAATCATGTGGTAGTTCATGGTCACATTAACATATAAAATAATAATATCAAAACAAATCCTAATAAACAACAAAGAGAACCTTGATTAAAGTTTGTTCTGAAACATTTAAAGTATGGGGATACTTTTAAGCATAAAAAAATCACGACTAGGTTCAATGAACAAAATTTAATGGACATTTTTCAAGGTTAATCATTACGTAATTGCTTATTGTCGGAATGCGTCACGGTCAAAAAAATGGCAGGGGGCGCGGGCTGAGGTGCGGGGTGCGGCTCGGAGTGTGCGACACGGTGTGATTCACCGCTTCTTTATTTATTATACCAGTTCCTTTTTGCGCTGATCATCTGATGTTGAGTGTATATCTGTTTTGCGTTTCCCGAGATAATTAGGCAAACATTAAGCACCTATTTTTTAAATTGATTTAGCACTAAAAACTATTACTCGGTAACCCCATAGAATATTGCAACTCGTTAACCATTCATGGTGCATATACAAATGTATTGTGTAATGTAAGGAGCGTAAAATATGACGTAAATTTATAAAAAAAAAAGCTTTAATTTGTGGATGGTAAATAGAAAAACTTACTAAAGCTCATCAATAGCACACTGATAAAAATAATATTAAGCAAATCAGTTGACAAACAGATCAGAAAAAAGATACAAGTGTTTTATCTTCCTATTTGTATAAGGATAGGTTATCAGTATTTTTATGTTTGAGTATAGTTTTTTTCCTGATTAATATATTATAAATAATACTACAATTTTATGTATTTACCTATAGTATTTTTCTCACAATACTATGAGTTATGCGGAAGAAAATAGCTTGTGGTATAACATGCGCCAGTGAATAAATAAAATAGCACAATAAAGTATTCAATTATTCACTTTAAAAAATTCACTGTGTGATGGAAAGAATGAAAGAGAGACCTGTATTTTTTTTAACTTAAATTTGGGCAATCAATCTTTCAGATTATTACTGCCATTGTCGCGTAGTCAATAATATTACAAGCGTCGTGCGATCATTTCGATATTAAGCATAGTGTGAATCAATATTCTAACAGGATGGTGGATCCTTTGTTAGAACCTTCCAGGGAGTTTTTGTGGCGTCTCAGAATTCGTCATGCTCCATGCTATTATTTTCCATTCACTTCACTTATGCACAATAAACTAACTATATTACGTAAAACACCACCAAATTTACTCAATATAAAATCAAATATCACAGGATTATGAGTAGTAGTAACAATATTCGTCCAATAGGATAGGTGAAGGAATTAATCCATACTGTCAATTCTGAAGTTGCCAATATATGTGGTTCTTATATATTTTTTAGTGAGTTTTATTCTATGTTCAAGTTAATATAAAGGCTTAGCTCCAAATCTTTTATATAATATTTCGTAAATTTTTAACCACCTTTTTTATCTTAATTTTCAAGTTGTTTCTTTTGCCAATTCTGAAGTTGTCAATACGGATAGTTCTTATGTATTCTTTAGTCTGTTTTCTTCTATGTCCAAGTTAATGTAAAGGCATAAGCGCCAAATCTTCTATATATTATTTCAGACAATTTTTATCTTCTTAATCTTTGAATAATTATTAAGATGAATGTTCTGATATCTCCAAGTGTTGAGTTGATACAGACAAACTTAGGTTTAAAATTATCAGGATAAGTTAGGAGATCCATATTCAAGTAAATTGTTGTGCGGTTATTTAGATGTTATAACAAGATGGTGGTTCTCTTGTTACAAATTTCTTGGGAGTTTTTGTGGCATTTTAGAATTCATGGTCCATGGTATTATTTTTCATTTACTTCACTTATGCACAATAAAATAACCATATTACATAAAACACCTCCAACTTTACACAATATAGAGTCAAGTAACACAAGATTATGAATAAAATATAAAATCCATCACATGACAGACTAAAATCCCGCCAAAAACTCAATTTGTATTCTTATTTCACATACAATGACATATGACATCATTTTTTTCCAGAATCCACAACAATTTATACTTGATTTGCTGAAATTCATTCAACAACAGACTAAAGTGGATATGACAGCGGAAGTGGTGGAACACTTAACACTTGCCCTTACGGCTCTGGCTAATGTTATCATTAAAAATCCAGGTATTCAATTTTATCGATGTGTTTTTATTATTCTATGTTTTATGTTGTTATTAACTATTGATTGTGTTGTGATGTAAGTACGTAACTGTTCTTATATAGATTTTACGTACTTACGAGGAGTTTTTTTTCATATTGTATCTGTTATACAAGGCGGGTAATTATTTTGTCAATCCTATACATTAATAAGTAAATAAGCCCACCTAGCTAGTGGAAGTAGCCTTTGAGAATCAATCGTTCTTATTATTGAGGTGGATTGTCAGCAGTTCAAGCTTGTGCGCTCAACTGTAGAGCGTATTTGAGTGTTAGTAACATGTAGGAGAGTTATACGCGGTTGAATAATCTACACATATAATAACATTATATAGGCTAGCTGTTACTCGTGGCTTTGTCAGGAGGGCTATCTCCAAAATGGTTGGTCCGATTTTCACGCAATTTTCTGTAGCAGATAGCTGACCTTTTAAGGAGTAAATTAGGCTATTTTATCGTCTAGTAGTCGGTAATAATGTTTATTTGCAGGTGTCGAGATCCAGTGCATAGGACAGTTCAGTTTGATATTCGTGACGCTGTCTGCACGCGCGTACCCGCAGCTCCAGGAGGCGGGACTGCGGTGCGTGAGCGCGACGGCGGGTGCGCGGGACTGTGTGGAGGACATCGCGGTGAGCGCGCTGCTCGGACACCTGCTCGTGATGCTGCCGCGTCGCTCGCCCCCCTCGCCCCACTCCGCCGACCCGCTCGCCCCACTCGCCCCTCTCGCCGCTCTCTCCGCCCTCCTCGCCAACACCGCGCTCGTCAAGGAGGCTCTAGCTAAAGGTCAGTTGTCCGAGTTAATATTCTATGCAAGAGATGGCGCTACATGTCTATCATGCTAATTCAACAATGTACAATAATATGTTTTATATTCGACAGGTGCTGTGATATATTTGTTGGATCTCTTCTGTAATAGTAAAGTGCCAGAGATTAGAGAATCGTCAGTCGAGCTGTTGGCGCGCATGATGGCGGACAAGTTACACGGTCCCAAGGTAATATCGGGTTATTGGGTTTCTACAATATAAAAAAAATTAGATATGTAAGTAAAACATTTGACAGTGAAATAAATGAGAACTTGGAACGTATTTCAATGGTATTAATTTTCGTTTTATTAATTTACAAATAAATGAACGATGAGGACTTAAATTTTTATTTAATTATTTATTTGCATGGTGGTAGGGCTTTTTTTAAGCCCGCCTCTCTAGTTACCACCATCAAACTGGAAAGTTACCACCATCAAACTGGAAATCTATCGCCAAACATCTGTTGCTGTGTTCCGGCAACTTCACACGAGAGCCAGCCTCCTCTAAGTTTTAATATTTTTTTTATATTTTATTCTTTTTGTTATTAACTATAATAATGGTTACTCGCCTATCTTACATATGCATATAATCAGTGTGAAGTGCATTTGTATCTCTCGCACTAGCGGGCTAGGTTGTGAAACGCGTGTGGATGCGTACGTGCGCATACGTTTGTCTCGCTCTAGCTCGCACTAGCGGGCGAGGTTGTGAAGCGTGTGCTTGTGTGCGCATATATTTGTCTCGCTCTAGCTCGCACTAGCGGTCGAGGTTGTGAAGCGTGTGCATGTGTTCGCATATATTTGTCTCGCTCGCACTAGCGGGCGCGTTTGTGAAGTATGCATGTGTGGGTGTGCAGGTGCAGCTGACGATATCGCGGTACATGCCGGGCGTGTTCGCAGAGGCGATGCGCGAGTCGGGCGCTGCGAGTGCAGTGCACATGTTCGACGCTGCGCACGAGCACCCCGAGCTCGTGTGGACTGAGGAGGCGCGGGAACGGCTCGCCACGCGGATTGCTGAACTCCGAGACCGGTTAGTACACCGACCATTACTCGACAACCATTTTGTCCACTCTCTTTTTCTTTATTTTATTTATGCCAACCAATCTTCTAATATATTTGATTGAAGAAGGACTTTGCGGAACTCCATCGTCAAATATTATAGTGAACTCTACTTTGCACTTCCGCGTGGAATTGATTGACGGATGGATCCCAGGCGGAAATGCAAAGTAGCGTTCACTACAATATTCAATCTTCTAATGGATAATTATTGCCATTGTCGAGTAGGTAATTATATTGCAATTGCGATGATTTCAATGAACTTCTATGAACTAACAAGATTGTTAGAATTTTCCAGGGAGTTTTTTGGGCAAGTCAGAATTCATGCTCCATTGTATTATTTCCGATTCACTTCATTTGTGCACAATAGCCAAACTATATTATATATAAAACACCATCAATTTACAAAATATGGAGCTAAATAACACAAGGTATAGATAACATGAATAAAATATAAAATCCACTACACAACAATCTAAGATCCCGCCAAAAATTCTCCTTGTCATTGTAATGGCTCTAAATGTCATAAGTACACAAATTTTGGTATACATACATTATATTATATTATACAGGGCCTTTCAATAAGCGCTTTCTAACTTTAAATTTAAATATATTTGTGAGTGTGTGATATCATCAAATTTTATATCCGTTTCAAAGAACTATAGATGCCATTATATTTGGAATACCATCGATGCAAATGAATCATTACGGAATCGATATCCCTTGGGTCGAAGAGGTCAAATATCTCGGTGTTACATTAGATAAATATTGAAAGTTCAATTCACATATAGACAGAGTGCGAAACAAAGCCGCTATGGTCTTGGGTCGCCTCCATCCGTTGCTTTGTCATAAGAGTAAGATGTCCCTCAGACACAAGCTCACTTTGTATAAGACGTGTGTCCGTCCCGTGATGACATATAGCTGCCCCGTTTTTGCACATATGTCCAAAGATAACTTTCATAAGCTGCAGGTTCTCCAAAATCGTGTTTTACGTAAAGTGACCGGTGCTCCGTGGTACATTCGGAGAGTCGATCTCCATAGAGACCTAGAGATCCCTTCTATCTGGGCGTACGTAAAATCACTTACGATTAGTTATTTTGAAAAGCCGCGAATCATTCCAATCCGTTAGTGGTATACGCCGCAAACTATGAACCCGTACCTAACGCTGCGCGTTATAAAAGACGTCCGCGATGCATTTTTACCGATCCTCCTGATTTAATCACGTCAGCGAACGATCAGTACCAGCCTGTCCCTCGAAACAGAGCGTGCTCACGCCCACGCCCGCGTAACCACAGATCACGTCGCCGTGGTCTGGGGGTTAATTTCGCTCCCGCACACCCGATTAGGCCTCCCACGGCAGCGGCTCAAGCCTAGGTTCAATCCCTCGGTAGGGAGCCCTTGAGTGCGTTGCTTGCGCGATACGGTGACACACAAATACACATCACTGCTACAACACTACACGATCATCCCCACACACGTGCACGCCTACACGCTTACACATGAAAGTGGAAGGGTTTACTTTTTTCCCTTATCGAACTGAAAAACTCTCAATTTTCCGATAATAAATATATGGAGGAGTTGTTGAGGCGTGTATGCTTGGTACACATATACGTTTCAACACATATGAATAGTTAGCTAGGTTAGCTGAGATAGGTCGCGATTTTGCATGCAACAGGCAACAGCCAAGCCGAGGTGTGCCGTGCACCCTTGAGCTGATTGCCATAATGAAATCGGCTGAGTGCCTTAAGTGCTCGCCTTAGTAGTCCGGTGAAGCTGTTAAGACCTTGCTGGGTCAATAGCGTAGACATTTCGAAAAAAAAAAAAAAAAAACAAATGTCTCATCCCAAATTAGACAATTTTCTTTGTCAGCATACCATCCATTCATCAGGAAATGGGCCTCATCGCTGAAGATGATTCCTTGGAAAAAATTAAGGTCCCTTTCCAAGTGCTTCAAGGTGCATTCAGTGAACACGTCATTGTTAATGGTCGTTTATATTCAGCTTATTGGTCAGTCGAATTTTATATGAATGCAGACCATAGTTACGATGCAGAATTCATCAAATTGTGGTCTGTGAAAGGCCCATTTCCTGTGAACCGTGCGAAATCGGCTTGGCCGGCAAATTTGCTCACAATTTTGGTTTGCTCTATAGATGAGTTGTGTCGTCTATGAACTATAGGTGGTATAATTTCAGGTTGTAGGTGGTAAAGCTATACTGAAGCTATTACTGGTCTCTGTATGGCTCACTCAGGGTAGTACCACCCGACCCACAGAAAACCAACATGGAGTAACAGTGCTTGCACTGTTGCGTTTCGTTAGGTCAGTGAGACAGTCGGAGGCCCACCTCCCCTTCCTCCCCTAACCTCCCCCCTCTCTTTCCCCTAACTCCTTCCCTCTCAAAACAGGCTGGCAACGGACTAGCGCCTGCCCTGGTCTTGCTAGTGTCTATAGACGGCGGTGATCACTTAACATCAGGTGACCAATCTGTTGTTTGCCTCCTACGATATAAAAAAAAAAACAAATTAACTAGATAATACTAACTAGATTGCCTGTTATTTCTTTGGTTAATGTTAATAATACCCAATCCCGCAGACACCAGACAAATCAACTTCGTGATCCAAACATAGTATTCGAAGATCGGGAAACGCTGGAGCGGTCGCCGGGCGGGGAGCAGATGTGGGCGCCGCCCGGCGAGGTGGTGGTGGGCGGCGTCTACCTGAAGCTCTACCTGCAGAACCCGCATTGGAACCTGCGGAGTCCGAAACGGTTCCTGCAAGAGCTCGTCACTGAGACGATCAGCGCCCTCAATAAGGATTCTTCCGAGGTAATTGTTAGGGTATTGACACAGCTTATAGAATCATCCACATAATTGTGATTTTTCTTGTATGATTTGATACTCGAGTTTTATTATAACAATGCTGACAATGCAAACAAATGCTGAAGTTAATAATAATCGAAATAAAGATAGGTGCGTCTGTAGTTGTTTTACGGTGTTGAGTTTTATATATATAGGGAACCAGGAACAAAGATGCACCTGTTAACATTATTTGGTTTACGTACGAACTTCTGTTTTCAAATTACGTTTAATTAAAGAATAAGTGGGGTGTAAGAGGTGTAGAGTAACAACTTAAGACTTGAGACATCCAAGCCAACCTCACCTGCACGTAGTGCATCCTGCTGATCAACGAGGCAATGGCGATAGCGGGGTGGTAGAGTTTTACAGCCCGACTGGGTCGCAAACACCATGTATATGGCGAAAAACCCATCATAGTGACTCGCTTCTGCGCGTCGCGTTTCGGGATAAGCCTGTGCATATCCAGTACTGGGTGACTTTCGTCATTATGGCCGGCATGACAGCGGCGACCGGCGATGGATAATCTGTCTATCGGTGGTTGCCGATGTTTCTGGATTGTACTATGCTTAACATCAGGCATAGTGCAGTCACTTTGTCGTGCTTCAATAAAATAAAAAATAAGTTAGACATATTTCGCTAAGGGCGTACATACTATTATGAACTTTACGTCTTTTCTTCATTTTTTGTTTTATAGTACTGTATAATGAGAAATTGTCTCTAGAATAGAGTTTATAATTTTGCCATGATGTTATTACCGAGAAAAAAGGTTTATGCTTACAAATACGTACACTTATACAAATATGTATACTTAAACGTGAACGTAAATATGTTTGCGTTGGTAGATGTGTACGTGTCGGTAGATGTACCTGTCGGTAGATATGTAGTGTCGGTAGATGTGTATGCGTTGGTAGATGTGTAGTGTTGGTAGATGTGTAGTGTCGGTAGATGTGTAGTGTTGGTAGATGTGTAGTGTTGGTAGATGTGCAGTGTCGGTGCGGTTGTGTGTGGCAGGAGGGTCGCGGTGCGGTGTGCGCGCGCGCTCTGTGCGTGTGCGTGCGTGCGCGGCCGGCGCTGGGCGAGGCGGTGTCGCAGCTGGGGGAGGTGCCGCGGCTGTGCAAGCTGGTGCCGCTGTACCCGCAACATCTCGTGCCCGTGCTCGCAGCGCTCGCGCAATCACAGGTCATATTACGCTTTTTTATATCACTCATCAAGTTTACACTACAGTTACATTCAAACCTAACGTTAAGATATCATCTAATAATAAAGAAAGGAAGGAGGTTGTCAACGTTTATTTGGGACATCATATTTCAACGAACTGATTGTTTGTGAACTTTTATAAATAATTTTGCGAAACAAATAATAGGTATTTTTGTGAATTTATTTAACTCTTAAGCAATGAAGTTTGTTCGTATTTTTTTTAATGCATATATTTAATTACAATCAAATCAAACTGTAAACTTGATGTGATGGATATCATTGTATATACCTAAACTATATCTAAATCATAATAAATTGATTTTTTTTATATCTTCATTAAAAAAAAAGTATTGTCTTTGTAAAGTATGACCACAAATGACTTAATAATATTTCAATTGTATATAGATGACTTCCAGTGTAACATTGCATAAACACTAACTTGAAAAAAGTTTCCACCGATCTCATATTGAAATTATTTGATAAAGAACTACGTATTTTTGGCAGTTATGTTGAGGAGCCACTACATTCCACTCGTGTAGAAACTGATTGCACTGATCGACCTAAGTAGATATAAAAGTGACGGTGTATTTCCAGTATTTTGTAAACGCAAAACATATTTAGTCTTTGTTACGCTCATAAGTTGACCGTGCATGAAAGAGACAGATTATCTATGTTGCGTGTGCAGTGCGTTCAATCGTAAATACTATACAAGCGTAATGTGTGTTGTGTTGTTCATACCAGCTTTTGTTAACAGACCCGTTGGTATTCATTTGTATTTTGACTACTGAATGAAGTAATATTATATGAATGTTGTTGGTTTTATGAACGTCCAGGCGTGTGTAATGGCGATGACACAGACCGATGTGATGTCTGGACTGAAGACTGCGGTGAAGTCGTGCCGGGAGATAGTGGGGTGCGCCTGCGAGGCCCTCTCCTCTATATTCACCAGCTCTGTGAATACGGACCGACTCGTTCTACAGGTATCTAATACGCTACTTATTTAACTTAACCAGTGGCTGATGGTTGAAATTCGATTATAATTCATTTCGATGTGAAACATGTATAGGCGCGCGTAAAGCCGATTGTTTAACGAGGCGAGTGTGTGAGACGTGGCGACACGATGTCATGCGCAAGTGATTATGCGTAATCTCGCTAGCAGCACTGAGCTTGCATACCTATTATAGTACTAGACATTTGCGGATATCCTGTGTTTTATAAAAAAAAAAAAACAAACAGTAATTGTTATGGTACAAATTTGTAACCTTTTATCTTGTCATCATGCCATAGCTGATTCCTGTCAGTCATCTTTTCTTTTATGCATATAACTGATGAGGAAACAATTTCTATGTTTCACATCTGCCAGGCGTCCGGTGAAGGCTCAATTATTTAGTTATGATACTATATCATTGCAGCCATCAATATTTAGGAGTGAGGAATATATTTATATGAGTAGTTGTTTATTATTATTATTATTTAAATCATTGGAGGCAAACGAACAGGTGGGTCATCTGATGTAAGTGATCACCAGCGTCCATAGACACCGGCAGTACTAGAGAAGTTGCAAGTGCGTTGCCAGCCTGTGTTGGTGGGGAAGGGAGAGGGATGGAGGTGGGCCTCCGACGCTCTCAGTGACCGAACGAAACGCAACAATGCAAGCACTGTTACTTAACGTCGGTGTTTCTGTGCGTCGGGTGGTAGTACCGGGGGCGAGGCGGCCCATTAATGCTAAAACCAGTTATAGTATCAGCGTGGCTCTACCACTTACGATAGTTATAATTTTACTGCAACCAACAATATTGATAGTTGAGGAATACATTTATATGAGTAGTTTTTTTTAAACCTTATTTTTGGCAACCAATCTTTCAGATTATTACTGCCATTGTCACGTAGTCAATAATATTACAAGCGTCGTGCGATAATTTCAATATTAAACATCGTGTGAATCAATATTCTAATAAGATGGTGGATCTCTTGTTAGAACCTTCCAGGGAGTTTTTGTGGCATCTCAGAATTTCGTGTTCCGTGATATTATTTTCCATTCACTTCACTTATGCACAATAAACTAACTATATTACGTAAAACACAAATTGACGCAATATAGAATCAAATAACACGAGATTATGGCTAAAATATAAAATCCACTACATGACAGACTAAAATCCCGCCAAAAACTCCATATGACTGGTTGATTATTCTATATTGTGTGTGTGTGGAGGCGTTGGAGTGTGAGTTGGTGGGCGAGCTGGTATCGCTGCTGGAGAGCCGGCTGGAGGGGGAGGCGGCGGCGCGGCTCGTGAACGCGCTGAAGGCGATGTCGCGTTGTGCGTCGCACGGGGAGCGCGTACGCGAGGTGCTCGCTCGCTCGCCAGTCTGGGACCAGTACGCGGCGCAGCGGCACGACTTGTTCATCACCGCGCCCCAACACCACCACTCTATCACCGGTACACATCCAACTATTTACCGAACACTTCTTCAAGTTAGACTTCTTTACGCACGCTTGACTTGGGAAGTAAGCTGATGATGTGTGTGATCGGGCGAGGCGAACGAAAGTTTAGACGGCGATATCAAGTTAATGAAAGTACAAAAGAGAGTTACGTTTCGTATATTACTGTAGAGGCAAGAGAATGAGGTGCGACCACACATTTTCTTTCGCTATTTCTCTTATAGTCAATTATGTTTCGTATATCTAAGATACAGTGCTGGCTTGTTGTCTGTTTCACACTGTAGAAGCAAGAGAGAACATTCCGCGCGTACATTTGCTTTCACTCTGCCACTCATAGCCAGTGCATGAAATATATACATATAATATATCTCATTTAGTAGTTCTAAAGAAGTTTTACTTCAGTCGTGTGGTCTAAAGCACGCTTGTTTTTTTTCTAACCGACTAACTGCTGTTGGCCTGACGGTCCGTCACAGCGTCACAGGTCTTTAAGTGCGAGCGCTTAAGTCACTCGGCCGGCTAGCAACAAGCTCAAGGGTCTGAAGTTGCCCGAACCTCGGCTTGGGCTGTTGCCTTAGATAAAACGCGTATAGCAGTAAACTAACTATTTGAAGTAAACATACCAGACATATATATTTTAATGTAACATATATGCATACCTTTATATGTATCGGACTAAGAGGTATATGTATATAGACTGATAATTGTGGGTAAGGCTAACTAACCAAAAAAAGCAAAAGAGTCCCTTACAGAACCAGTGTAAGTAACGTGTGAGTGTGCACGGGTGTGGAATGCAGTATGATGTGTGCAGGTAACTACGACGGAGCGGTGTTCATTAACAGCATGGTCAAAGGTTTCTATATGGGGGATGCAACCTAGGTTTGAAATACTGCCGAGGGAGGTCACGATGTGTTATGGAAGCGATGTTAAGCTCAGTCACCGCTGTGGTATTTACGAGTCCGCAGATCTCTCCACAACGCTACCTATATGTACTAACAAATATCAGAACGCAACAAATTAGTCACTGTGAGGGCTTTATCTTCATCCTTGCCACTCTGCTTGATTTCTTTCTTTATAATACTCTATAGGTTATAAGCGTTTGACCACAATCTCATCTGATTATACGACGATGCGGTCAAAAATAGTAAAATTTCTGAAGCTAGAGTTGGTCTGAGTCTCAAATGCCCTGGGGCGATATGGTGCTAGCTAGCACGACGCCGTGTCGTCCCCACTACGGTGGTTGTGGGTGCACCGTGGGATTTTATTCCGTGCGCATCGGACATAAGGCGCTCTCTCCCCCAGGGGGATGGCGTATCCGTTAAGGATTTCCCCACGTAAATAAAAAGAGGGGTCTCAAATGCGGCTACCGGGACACGCCAATTGATACTTGGCTATAATTATTCAATTTGAGGATGGTAACTTCAAAAATGTCCCACCAGTATATGGCGAAATCCTAGAAAACGACATGCCTATGCATGTCAAGATCCGTACCATAACCATACCAAACATACACAAGATGTTTAGTAGCTACTATCCAATTTGATATGACTTCTAATAATCACAATTTTGTAGTTGGTAGAGGCACGCTGAAGCTATTACTAGTTCAGCATGAATGGCTCGGCTCCTCCGGGGTAGTACCACCATCTCACAGAAAACCGACGTGAAGTAACAGTGCTTGCATTGTTGCGTTTCGTTCGGTCAATGAGAACGCCGGAGGCCCACCTCTCACCTTCCTCCTCTTCTCTTCCCCCTTCCCCTCCCCCAACACAGGCTGGCAACGCAATTGCGACTCAATTAATAAAACATAAAAAAAAATAATTCATTTTCGTTACAGGGGTTCCCCATTCGGCGGGATACCTGACAGCGCCTCCTGTGAACATACCGGCGCAACCGCCTCCCATAGACTGACGGAAGTGTTGGCACGTGCGTACGAAACTACACGTATAATAGTCAAAGCTCTCTTAACGCAAAATAATATAATTGCTTTCAAAGCATATCTTATACAATAACAATTTAGAGCGATGCACTTATCGACATTTTTTGTACGTAGTTAATTTTTATATCTGTCGATAGACGTGTATTAATTTTATCGAGGTTAAGATTTGTGTATAAGCCGGATGGTGTGAAAAGCAAGATTTAATTAGTTTTCAAAAATGGAAAGTGTAAAATGTATGATGTAAAAGGTATATAAAAATAATATCGATATAAAATAGAAATGTGCTCTACTTGTTGTCGATAAATTAAATATAGTATTGGGTTTAATTAACTATTATAATTTTAATATAACGCAGATGAATTGTATAATAACACAAAAGTAGTGAGTTCTCACAAAAGAGATATAAAGTTTGGTCTTGTACTTCTACATTTCAAAAATAGTTACATAATCAAATCGATCACATTTTAACGCCTTTTGATTCGAAACATATTTGGTGTTATTCTAAAAAAGTTACATACGTATTGAATACTTATTTTAAAAAAGGTTTGGATACTTTCGTGTTAAGTGTACCGCGTTCACCGACCCCTGCCGAGGCAAGTTTGCGTTATCTTTTTTCGCAAGTGTGACCTAACCAAAGCGAGACTGGACTCTATATTTTGTACTTGGTGATGTTTTACGTAATATAGTTAGTTTATTGTGCATAAGCGAAGTGAATGGAAAATAATACCACGGTGCATGAAATTCTGAGATATCACAAAAACTCTCTGGAAGGTTCTAACAAGGGAACCACCATCTTGTTAGAATATTAACTCGCACGACGCTTAATATTGAAGTAAATGCACGGCGCTTTTAATATGACTATGCGAAAATAGAAGTAATAATATTAAGGATTGATTGCCAAAAATAAAGTTAAAAAAATAAGATGTCGAACGTTCGTCAAACGCGGTGTATTTAATACGAAAGTACCCAAACTTTTTTAAAGCAAGTATACAATACGTATTTAGGTTGGATTACTGTTTCAACTTTTTCTAATTACATTAGACTGAGTACAATTGGCCTTCAAACATCTCGGCGAAAATATGCGTAAGAGACAAACATACTGAGTTTCGATTGATTCGCGAAATAGCTTTTTTTAAGTAACATCGGCAAGTGAGTAACGATGTATATTTTCCGAGTTGATAACCTTTTTTTTTCTCGATCTCGCTACGCTATTGACCTAGAAAGATCTTAACAGCTTCACCGGACTACCGGAGTTGATAACCTGTTTATTCGAAGAAACCATTTACTATTATGATGGTTCCAGTCTTACGATAATTAGATAGCGGATAGTTAATTATAAAAAAGAAAAACATCGATATCGAGTATCTATAAAACAAAAATTGTAGACTTAACAGAAGAAAGATAGTGATCAGAACTCTTGAAGTTATCATCTAGCAAATACGATATACATACTAATATTTAATATAAAAATAAGTATTTAGCATTTCAAATACATTTACTACCGAATTGAGAATGTTATATGTGAATGAATAATACTGGATGATAATTCTTAGTACCTAGATTCATCTATAGTATATCTAGATGATATAACGAATGTTGTTTAATTTATAACTATCTCACCATTACCTTGATTGTACTGTAATAAGAATATTTTGAATCGATGTAACTGTTTTATCAAAGACTTGCTTATAATTATATTGGAATAGATACTTTGGACTCACGCTAATAGGCAGTACCTGGTTTCAAAAGGAAAAAAAAAGAATTTAAAACATTCTTCATAGGTGCTCAGCGCCTATTGACGTTAGCGTGATGGTTTACAGCTTATAGCCTTTCTCGATAAATGAGCTATCTAACACTGAAGTACAGTAGTTCCTGAGATTATCGCGTTCAAGCAAACAAACTCTTCAGCTTTATAATATTAGTGTAGATCTAATGAGTTCTCTGTTACAGTGCACCAGTTCGCTATTTAAATAATAAAATTAATGTTAAAACATAGCATTGAAAGGATTCGATAATTGGCTCATTTTATTTTTCCTTTATCGATAAAATGTTAGCTACACACTACAGAATTGATCTCGAATATAAATACGTTATTCCTTAAAATGTGTATAATGAAAAAAAAATACGACTTGTAATTAATTGCCAATATAATTTTATCCGAAGTTCAAAGGAATTTTTATTTGCTGGAAAAAAAATTGTTTAACAATTATAGTTTTATATAATTACCATGAAAGCTCGCTAATATACTGTTACATGATTATAAATTGTAGCTTTTTATAAAATAGAAGTATTCACTATTATTATTGTAAGTGTATTTTGAGATAAATATGAGAGTTAGAACAATTCGTCTTCAAGAAGAATTTGGTATTCGATGCTTCATGTAAACCAGTAATAACCTATGAATACTTAATTTTGTTTATCTATTTAGTTTTGTAGCAAACATAATGTAATAAAAGATATATCATTATTAATAACTGTATTCCTCATTAAATATAAAAGGAAACAGTATTGCTCCATTAAAATGATAAATTTTTATGTTATTTACATATATATTTTTTAAAATAAATCGATTCAATAGTAAATAATTACAAAATATGCGTACTCTTCATAATTAAATCGATTGTTTGACTTGATTGTTAAGTCTTATTATGAGATTAATGTTTGCAGAATATTTTTAAATAATTTAATTTTGGATCCGATAAAACAAGTGAAATAGGAGACTGTTAAAATTTACAACGTAAACTATATTGAACAAAGACAATATTTTTTGCATTTCCCATTTTGTCGATGAAATATTACCCAACTTTTTATGAATACGTCTCACAAATACATTACCGGGTTCTGGATTTCCATATCACTACAATGAGAGATGGCTAAAATAGTTCCTAGATTAGAAACTTATTTATATATGACGTCATAACATACGCTCACGCGAAGCTCATGATGCCCCATGTCTGGAGGTGGGTCGACGTGAGCGTTGACAAAATTGGCGGGATTCTCAATAAAGATGGCGACCGTGAAAATGACATTACTTGATACGGTATAGGATATTTTATATTAAACAACATATTGTATTGAAATACGAAAATGAAATATGAAATGAAATATGTTAATAAAGTTTTGATAATTTTACTTCTTTTAAAAAATGTTGTGAATTCTAAAATTCAATTTAGAAATTAATTTCTAATCATTTCATGGTAATTTAACATTTTTCATTTAACCAATAAGGTCATTTTTTATGTTTTTATGATAATTAAAATAAAAAAATTGAATTATACATTGTTTCTTTAATATACTCAAATGAATTTAATAATTATATGAATTTAGTGTTAAGACTTACAAAGTGTAACTTAACCTCTCAAAGCTTTTGTTTTATTTTTTCTAGATCGCCATTTTTATTATTTATCTGAACGCTTAAAACGCCCACAAATGCGTTCCACTAGCTCTTACGATCGTAACGCTCGCGAGCTAGTGGAACGGGAAAACTAGCGGTCGTGAGCGTGAGCGTTGTGAGCTTCTAGTGGAACGTAGTCTAGATGTAAAGTTCTTTACGATACAAATGGCAAATGGTATGCTGTATATTATTCGCTCTGTTCCGTTACACGTTTAAGTTTCCATTGGATTCATGCGAGTGAATAATGTGCATTTAAATAATATAACGCTTTTTGATAATTAAATTAAGCTATAATATGTAGCTCATTGTTGATTGAATTCGTCCTAATTAATATCTATAGGTGGTTACTTTGACTTGATATATGCCCCGGGTGGTAGTTAAAGAAAGGTGGTGTGAAATTTTTATTTCCACAAAAAAAATTTTGGTCTTAAAATATGTTTTAATACACATGCAGTGTTTATGATGTCTCTGCTAGGGGAATTCCTCTATCATGAAAGCTGAAAGAGACACAATGCTATACCATGATATCCATAGATCCGTGAGTGATGTACCACAAGACTAAATGCTTAAAATCGTTATATACCACTGTTTCTCAACTTGTATTGTGGATAGTCTAATATTCTTTTAATAGCCTACCCACATAACACCTAATTAGTATAAAACGTTTTCGTATTTTTAATAAAATGTCAAAAGGTAGTCGGATTTCTTTGGTGATGATATTTTATGCTCGTGCAGAAGTTGTATATAATTATATTGAAATATCATGTTTATTGCCCATTATCTTAATGCAATAAATTTACACAACGTATTTGAACCACCCATGTTTATTAAAGAAATGCTAATAGTTGCATGAAAAAGCAAAAAAAAATATAAACTTTTTATATAAGAGGTACGATGTCAAAGGTTTAGAAACTGTGGTTTTATCAGTTATTATTATATTACGCGTGATTAATTATTGATATTGGAAAATGTTTTGACCGTACCGGATCATACCATGACCGTATCGGATCGAACTATGAGCGTATCGAAGCAAGCAAGATATATTCCTTATATACATTAACATTAAAACAAGACCTTTTAGACCAGCTATACTCAACCTATGTCTCGGCGAATCTATAGTTGGCCCAACCGATTATACTTTATTTTAATTTTCGTGCCCATCACAAACACTATGAGCACGCTGAGTAAACTAAATTAAATAGACCCCTGGTAACCCGACCGTAATGCGTTCCTTATATAAGGGTTATCCCAAGCTTGTTTTATTGGACAACATTAATACGTTGTTAATTTGAAATTACGTTGTTTTATTTAATACCTAAATATTTGTAGTTTGCGGTCCGCGATACCATGAGTGAAACGTTTTTGTGGCACGTAAAAAAGGTTGAGTACCACTGTTCTAGACGGTTCCATCACTGACTAACACCGTAGCGTGTCATAACCGGATCGACAATGAATTCATTATAATACTTTGATATATTTGCTTGGGCGTAATTACTGTCTGTCGTTTTTTTTAATGCCCGGTACGGTCATAATATGACCTGTTGTAGTGGGTCCAAGTGTATGATGCGTCCACAACGTTGTGACCAGTGATGAATCCAATTGTTCATATCTTTATATGTGGTAAAATACGCTACAGTGTTAAACGGTGCGAGGTTCGATGTGGGGTTGTCAAATAATTCTGAGTGTGATCTACATATAAATTACTACACCTGAAAAATCTTTTGTTTATGGTAATTTATCATGAATAATGAAAACTTTAGATATTGAATAGTATTATTTTAATATAAAAAATAACTGTGTCGGCTTGTTATTAACTGTTATTATGATAGTTTTTAGGAGAAAAGCTACTCGGACATCTCAGAAACAACATTAACGGAATACAATGTCAATAATTTTTATTAAACAGATTATTAATGTCTGTGCTAATATCACCTTGCCTATTTCATTTTTTCTTTGTATGTTCATTTATGTGGCTTCTGGTGTGTATTTTACGGTACTCGAATTTTGAAATTTTAAGCTCATGACAACATAGGAGTCGCGTTCATTAAAATGGCGGGGAGGGGGAGACAAAATATGTTACAAAAGTCTTCAAATCATCGTTTTGTTGATTCTTTATTTGATAGATAAATCGTAATAAAAATGAGAAATAGATGAGTTTCACAACTATTTAAATTTTTTTTTTTTTTTGTAAATCACGTTCATTGAGTAGACTAATCGTGACGCCATGACAAAAACCGGCTATTGTGTAAATGAGATAAATTTTAACATATTGAATTACTTTTTACTGTTTACCTGTTGAAACTGCTTTATGCTAATACTCTCTGCTATGGTTAGCAACCCTACACAGGAAACAATTGATGCACGAATAAAAAATATGACTGAAATTATGTGAGCACCACGGGCGTGTGATGAAAACAGATATTTTTATATTTAGGCGTTAAGTTGTATGTATGTATTACTGTAATATATAAAGTTATAATATATGAGTCTGTGAATGTTTGTTTTTATTTTTCCCAGTTTACATTTCATTTCTTAGTTTAGACAGCTATCATATTGTAAAGCTTCATATGTTTGTAGGTGGTAGAGCCACGCTGAAGCTGTTACTGGTTTCAGCAAGTACCACCCGATCACAAAAACACCGACGTGCAGTAACAGTGCTTGCATTGTTGCATTTCCTTTGGTCAGTGAGAGCGCCGGAGACCCACCTCCCTTTCCCTCCCTCCCCATTGGGTGTACTAACTTCTATGAAACTGTATGGCAGTTAGATCTCCCACTGCTGAGTCTCTAGAGGTAATTTTGGAAGTTGTAGTCACTAGGTCATCTAACGTCGTATTAGGGATTAGAAATATATGAATATGTACAGTAAAATTTTAACCTAAAATCGTAACACTCAAATCTAGAGGATCTGGCTTTCCAGTGCAGTTGCTGGAAAGCATTTATAGTTGCTGGGCGATAGATTTTTAACTTTAGGCTCACATAGATAAATAATAAAAACTTCATCTATACTTTAAGGATTATTATTATTACAAGATCAAATGCCAAAGGCCATTATTTCGTCTCAAATCATTTTATGCCAATATTGTAGAAGTTACACGACTCGATAAATAAACAGTCCGATGAAGCTGTTAGTCTTACCAGGCCAATAGCGTAGTCAGTTCGAAAAAAAAAACGGTTTAATATTTAATTTCGCTACCCTTACATGTACGTAAATAATTAAAAAAGGTGGAAAGAAATGAACACCTCATTAATCAATAGAAAACAACGGTTTATTCTTTTTTTGTTTACATATGACACTAATCGATATCCTATACAAAATTTTACATAATAATTTTTTTTATAAAATTACACTAAAAATGTAAAAAATAATACATCACCGTCGCGTCTGCTAAATTCACATTAATTCGCGATATGACCTGTATGTGGTATCAAATATAAGTTATTTTAATAAGCTCTGTTAACAGATGATTGTCTTGTTTGTCCTTTAAAATTACAGTTTTTGGTTTAAAATCCTGACGTTATTATATTGCAAGTGAGAGATATATTGATTATTTACGCGTTGAGAATAGAAAAGTTTGTCATACGAGTGTAACTCCCAGACGAATGAGTTTTCTACGAAAACTTGTTAGGCTCCATAAATAAACTAACCAATATTGGAGCTATGGTGGCTAACGTGTTCAGACACCGTGTCAATGGACGTACGGTTAGATCCTATCAATTAAGTCAGTTCTTTCGGTTAAAACTTGTATAAAAAAAACAAACGTTCATAACCCTGCTATATTAAAACTGCCTCAATTCGCCTCTGCATCGTTTGTTGTGCCTCGTAAACTCCTGTAACATTTTGGAATCCGTATAATTTCCATTTTGAGTTACTAATACCCCTTTATATAGGCAGAATTTTTCGTGATCTGGTAACACTTTTTATTGTAAATATGACATATGTCAAATGCACGAAAGAAAGAGTGTCAAATAGGACTGTTGATATTTTTAAAATTATCGGATTTTCGATATATCGATTTTTATGAAAATATCAATATCGGACCTCGATATATTGGAAAAAAATATCGATATTTCGATATATCGGCTATGTTAAAAAAATGTAATTCAGCTTAACATTGATTTATAGTTTTTAATCCAGTATATTTGTACAGTTTATCCCATATATGTTTTAAAATATAACAGTACAGTTCTAAGAGCCACAAACGTCATTCAATCATATTAATATTCGTCATCATTATTGTTTTATCTAAATAAGATAATTATGTGTACCAATATTTTTAGTCGAAATAACATTTCGATGTCTGCGAGTTCGAACCTCGGTGTGTAATAATGAATTTTACAAAATTCGCGTACACTTACTAATTTAAATTGGTAACAGTATCGTCGGACGGTCAAGGAAAACCCCGTGAGAAAACCTGAGCTTGAGAAATGTTCTGGTAGTATTACTATATGTGAGAAAACGTACAATTGTGGTTTTCTCAGAGTTTGAAATTGCCAATACGCCGTGGGCTAGTGTGGTGATTATGTCCATACCTTCTTTCAGGAAAAGGTCTGTAGCCTTGCAGTGGCTCTTTTACAGGCTGATGGTAATGAATATTTTTCAGCAAGAGATTTTTAAAATACTATTTACTTCATATGTTCAGCTGTTTCACTAGGTACTACGATTACTACGAGCCTGCTTCATATTCATTGATTCAAAACGTGGCAGTGTAGACAATAACGGAAGGAATAGGATAAATGCAGGATGCACTAAATGGAGAAAGATGTTCAGGTTATGCGATCCACGAATGCCCTTGAAACTCACGGGGAAGGCGTATAAGATTGTTATAAGACAGTCATACTGCATGCATCTGAGTGCTAGGTTACAAAAGAAATGGATGAGAAAAAACTGTACGCGGCAGAGCTGCGATTGTTAAGATGTATGGTGTAACTAGAAGTGATAGAATAATAACGTATCAGATAAAGATTGAAAACATCACCAGTGACAGACAAGTTGAGAAATAATAGGTTAGCATGATACAGGCATATCATAAAGAGAGATGAAAGACTTATGACTAGAATAGTTTTAAAGTATGTAAAAATAACATATGTAATAGGTGTGAATTCTGAGATTATATCTGACTGAGGAGACTGGAAAAGAAAAACATAATGTATCGAGTCAATCTAGGTGGAATAAGCCTAAGAAAATGATTATGAATAAAAAAAATATCGACCGCCGATATCCAAATTATAATATCGATATATCGCCCAAAAAATATTACTAAAAAATATCGATATTTTAAGATAAAAATATCGATATTTCGATATATCGATATTTTATCAACAGTCCTAGTGTCAAATTAACACCCGCAATTGAATTTAACGATCATAATTAACTATTTTCTGAAGAAAACATTTCCACGTAAGGGATTTTCAAGGCGGAATAATGTCTTCTAAAAACTTAGAAGTAATTTATTTATTTACAAAAATAACATCATACCCTGATTTGTTCTTATTATAAAAATACTGCACTTTTAGAAGTGAGAACATGTTAAATCTAATTTTCGAACTTATAATTTTAAGGTTCATAATTACAGCTAACAATAATTATACAATTAATAGGTTTATTAAAAGATATTGTCATGGTTGCATCTTCGATACTAAAATAGGTGGTGAGATGTAAAAGTTAGGTGTCACTTTTATCGGGCGCTCGTAGTTGTTGCCACGCTTCCAAGGAAATTTGCTTCTGGAACAATTATTACGTCACATTATTTGACAGTATATCTCAGAGTATAGTAAGTATTATAGGATGTATATCTTATGGTACGGTTGCAAAAACAGTTGTTTAAGTAACAATATTTACCGATACGCACTACCGATTTGCCGGATAGTGTGTTCAAGAATCAAGTCACGCGGGTTTTAATATCTAAAGGCTATTATAGGATGGATCAATATGTGAATGATTGTGACGTCTGGAAATGACGCCCATGTCTGTGCATCCAATAAAACGAATGTAACTTTTTATGTTTTGTAAAAATATATAATACGAAGAAATAAATCAGTTGGAGCTTTTTGTCGGTTCTTCTCGATTACTGGAAGATTTTCCGATCCGGTCGTAGCTTTGTCGTTCGTGGGGGTGTAAGGGGTGTCGAATAACATCATAAGGCTTGAGACACCCAAGCCAACCTCACCTGCACGTGGTGCACCCTGCTGAATAACGAACGAGGCAATGGCGCAAGCGGGGTGGTAGGGTTTTACGGCCCGACTGGGTCGCAACCACCATGTATATGGCGAAAAAACCCGTAATAGTGATTCGCTTCTACGGGTCGCGTTTCGGGATCAGCCTGTGCATATCCAGCTTTTTATAGGTCGGTATGATAGTGGCGACCGGCGATGGACAGTGTGTCAATCGGTGGTCGCTATTATTTTCGGATTGTGCTATGCTTACCATCAGGCATAGTGCAGTCACTTTGCCGTGCTACAATAAAAAAAAAGCACCTTCTCAGTCGTGAACTAATAATATTCGAGTCCGAGCCCACCAAAAGAAAAAAGAAAAAAAAGAAGCAAATAAATGGGCTGCACTCGTTACTTTATCATTATTAAAGGTTATAAAAATATTTATCGCGTAATTAATTCTTTTGGGATTTGTTTACGACAAATTCTTAGTTTAGTAAGGCATTTACAGCTTTATATCGGACTAAGCGACAAATCGAAACAAATGACTTCTGTTTGAAGAAATTTGACGTCACAAAATGATTTCTTGGCAGTGATAATCTAAATTATCAGATTTGTCCCCAAAATTAAAAAGAAATAGGTACTATTTCCAACTTTAAATAAAAGTAATCTTCAAAACATCTAAAACAATTAAAAAAAAAAAATTATGTAACATGAAATTTCCGTATTTTTCGGCGAAAGGGTCAAAGCTTTCAGTGCTGAGTTACATTAGAATATAAATTGTATATAATAAACTTACCCAATAAACATTTTGAGGTAGTTATGTGATTTATGTGTGGGCACGTCGTCGTTTAACTCAAGGGCGATGTAGTCCGTTGCGCAAGCGCTGCTCAGCATATCGTCAAGCTTTTGGTAAAGCTCGGAGAAAGTTGGGCGTTCACGGGGTTGTGTCCTCCAGCATGACATCATTACTTCATAACTGTAGATGTGGACAGGGATTTAATTTTATGGTATGGAGTGACAGAGAAGCATGCAGATAACAGATTAAATATTTTGTTTGTTGAGTTTTATTTATACCAATATTATAATGCTAGAGGGTTTCTTTGTTTGGTTGAACGCGCTAATCTCAGGAACTATTTGTCCGATTTGAAAAATTCTTTCAGTGTTAGATAGCTCTTTGGGAGGCTATAGGCTATATTTTTTTATATCACAGGAAGCAAACTAACTGGTGGGTCACGCGATGTTAAGTGATCACCACAGTCCATAGACACTAGCGACATCAGGGAAATCGCAAGTGTGTTGCCAGCCTGTATATGGGAGAGGGGGAGGGGAAGGAAAGGAAAGAGGAAGGGAGGTGGGCCTCCGGCACTGTAACTATATCATCACGCTAAGACAAATAGGAGCGGAGTACTGTTAATGAATGATCCAAAGTTGTTTTTTTCTTCGTTTATTTTTAAGAGCTTCCCTGCGTGTTAGCGTTAGCCTAAAGTAACTATTTCACGCGGACGAAGTCACGGGCAAAAACTGATATTATACTAAAATAAAAAGAATGTCTTTTCCGAGGACTAGAATGATTACACTGTGCTTTGAAGTAAGCACAGTGTACAATCAATGTGTTCGTGATATTTATAGTTATAATCATATCTTTAAAAATAATTATTATAATAGGTATGGGGTAATTTAATTTGTTATAAATCGGTATTCAAGGGTTATCAATGTAAAATTGGGTGTGTGCTTATGACCACACGGTAGAAGTGAAAAGTTACAAATCAATAAACGCACATTCATGTTCAGACACATTAATGTTTATATGTGTAATGAAACGCTGACTGTAGCGTGCTTGGTGACGACTGGAAGCGATTATACTCGTACACGATTCAGTACCTCACCAACCTGAACGTGACTGTTCATTGTATCTCTTACAACGGGCCCAGAAAAAATTCAAAAACTATTTAAGTATAATCCTTAGGAGTTTCATAGACGACCGATGTTGTGTGCATTTGTATTTATTTGTATTTTTTTTATATACATGGCTGTATACTTACAGCTCTTTACTACAATTCAAAGGCCTAGGCATTCTATATCCAGAGCGGAGAAGTCGAACTAAACGCGGGGCCGGTATCTCTGGATACGGTGATCCACCGACAGTTACTATTTCCCATATGACAACGCCAAACGACCACCTGTTCAAAAAGAAAATATTTTTAAAATAACATAGTGATTTGAGAAATTGTTTTTGATTATTGGCTTGAATTAAAAGTTGCACGCTCCGCATGTAGTTCGTTTTAGTTAAATATGGAATAAGCCCCGTTATAACACACCATGAAGTTATATCATAAATAGTTTCTATTAAAATATTATATAGACAACCTCTTTTCAGTACAACTATAACTTTATATAATTTGTTACTTTTGATAAGGGTCAAAACAGAATGTTTGTTTTAAATACCTACGTCAAAAAATATAACTTTTCACATGCGTACAATGTTTTTTACTCTTATATGTTCGTTACAGTGTATTTGTCATTCACCTGTTTGTTTCTTTTAATTGTCCTAAAACAATTTCTAATTTAATAAAAGTGGCATCATGTCGGTTTGAAAGCTTCTCGATAATTCGATAATAAATAAAAAAAAGTGACGATCTCGGAACGTGACAGTCTACCACGATTTAAGTCCGTTTTAAGTTTATGTTTTTTTTAATAGTACTTCACACTAAAGTTATTTGCCTTGTAGTTAATGATATGATACGAATTTGATGTAATGTACATTTTTTTAAATAACATTATTATGATAAAAAAACGATGCAATGCTGGAATTATCTCAAGCGTCTCTTCCGTGAGCAGTTTAACATTTTTGCCTAGATTATTTTTGCTTTAACACAATTAATACACCATAAAATTCCATAAGTATTGATACTTTAAACAATGAAACCTTACACGTCACTCTGACTAGTGTAGATCTTTCTTGTCAGAGACTCTAAGGCCATCCACTTTAGCGGCAGCTTCCCACTTCCACTCTGTTTATATTGATTATGTTCGTACACATCCCTTGAGAGACCAAAATCTGCGATCTTCAATGTTCTCTCACTCGTTACTAAAATGTTTCGTGCTGCCAAGTCCCTGTGAACGACTCTATTCGCTGCCAGAAACTGCATGCCCATCGCGATCTGCCGGCAGAATGAGAGCAGATCCTTCGAACTGAACTCACTTTCCGTGACATTATGCATGTCATATAGTTTGTTGACGACGAATCCCGAACGCCTTTGGAATCTCCACATCCAGAAGTTGTTTTCATATTGAGAATAATCTACTTTGTTGCTGTTAGTTGTACGCTTTGTTACCATTGCGTCCCAGGAACATCTGCAAATAGTCAAGCAGGGTTTAAACTCTATGCTATTTATATCAATAGAATACAGTAGGATTAAGTATGTTTTGCGTGTTAAATATGCGAATTTACTGCAATCAATTATTGCTATATTAGCGTGTTTTAGGTTCTGCGTGAAGCTACAGGTATATAATAATTTAGCCCATCGTATAAATATGTAGAATTTATGAAGCCAAAAAATCTATATAGTTGTCATTTATATTTTATTTATGTTCTGTGTCAACTATCCAAGTACGCGCTAAGGATTTTTTTATGTATCGCGAAGACACTGTTAAGGACCATGGTCGCTTGAGCAAGGTGTCCATGTTACCGTACTTTTAATTGGAACTTATGAAACCTTGTGCTCTAGTGTGATAATAGGACTTTTAATAACTTGTGCTGATTATTGTGTAAAGTAGAAACTATATGAACGGATATACCTCAAATAACTAAGAAGATCCCCTTTACTGCAATATTCGACCACTATGAAAGGTTTACGACCAGTGCAACAGCCGACGAGGTTCACCACATGAGGATGGACACCTACGCTTTTCATCAACTCCATTTCGGCGCGAAATGATCTCATTTCGTCAACCGATGGGAAATCTACAACAAACGTACTTTTCATCGGACTCAAGATAATTACAGTGCACTGTGATTATGTTTCAAAAATGTTATTCCCTGTACAAGGGAGCTTAGAAGTATAGAACGCTTGACGAATTTTGTAATGACTCTTCTAGAGGACAGTGATCTTTTCCACCCAACGATAGATAGCTCTCACGTTTTGCAATACTATCTCATGGTCTAA
Source organism: Antheraea mylitta (assembly GCA_014332785.1). Taxonomy (NCBI): domain Eukaryota; kingdom Metazoa; phylum Arthropoda; class Insecta; order Lepidoptera; family Saturniidae; genus Antheraea; species Antheraea mylitta. Next base: position 778,641 of record JACEII010000068.1, on the reverse strand, counting down.
ACTGATTACGTGTTGACTTGAATAGTAAAGAAAGCTAACCGGAGATCTAAGTTCAGTACTTTACATTAAACTATTATTGGGGTTATTGCTTATTATAACATAGCTGTAAGTCAGTAAATTGACGTTTTTATATGTAAACTAGCTGACCCGTGCAACTTCGTCTGCACCAAATTGGTTATCACTGATTTTAATATGTATTTTTATACGCGAAAAAATTGAAAAACTGATACGCGAATGCAGCCATGACTACCGTTTCCAATTGTGAATCCAAACTATCCACGGATTTACTGAAACATATACCCAGATTACATGTGATTTTTTTTAATAAGCCTAGTACTCGTTCGTAGCATCATCTACCACTCCGTTGTTTGTAGTCCGGTAAAGCTGTTAAGACCTTGCTCGGTCAATAGCGTAGTCATTTCAAGAAAAAAAAAATCATCTACCAGTATCTATTAAGATAAAAACTAACCTACATAAAACTAAATAAACATCTCTACCACTTTATCATAACTATCTTCAACTTGTATAAAAACCTTTTTATACTCCATTGTATTAAAGAAAAATATATAAACACCGTATCGAAGCATCAAATATCGCGCCGAAGCGTCAACTGTCACTTGCTTGAAACTATTATCTAAGAGTTATTAACTGTTTTGAAAACGTATTTTAAATATATTTCCAATATACTTTTATAAATAATCTCTGTACCATTCATAACATAGTACCTATCACCTTTTGGTAATTTATCCATGTTGATATGTTTCTATTGTAGATTATTCTACGTTGTTACACTAAATATTTGGCATTAAATTTATATTGTGTAATTTGTCACACTTAATATTGGCGAAATTACCTACATAGGCAGAGTCCATACCGGAAACAATCAATCAAGCCAGTTTAAAATATTATATTCATCCGAACAACGGGCTACCTGGCTGCCGGTAAGAGTTGCGTTTATTTGTGCATATCATACCTTTACAGACGAAAATATTAATTTTTAAATAATTTTAGAATGTATTTTTTCACTCACTTTGAAACGTTATTAAAATGGAATTATTATTGAAAGACATTTTGGTATTGACAATAATGTGCTTGATGCTATTTTTTGGAAATATAAATAAAAGTAATCTTAACCCATGTTAGAATAGCAATAATTTTATTATTATTATATTTGGATATAAATAAGTACAAATTTCATCTTTCACACTAATTCAGTTATTAACTCAATATTTAGACCGAGTTATTGCTGTAAAAATAATGTGTATAGGTATAGTTCAGTGCAGTACTGGCTGCACGATAAAGATAGCGATAATTGTGGCAGCGTATGTTATCGACGCATTTTTTTTTTCGAAACGTAAACGCTGTAACCTGGAAAGGTCTTTACAGCTTCACCGAACTATTGAGGCGAGCGCTGAAGGCACTCAAACGACTTGGGATGTTTGGGCGATCAACTCAAGGGTGCACGGCACACCTCGGCTTGGGCTGTCGCCTGTTTTGTGCAAAATCGTGACTTATCTGAGCTAACCTAAGCTAAGCTATCTAAATATACGTATATAAGTTATTGAAACATGCATGTGTACCAAGCATGCGTGCCTCAACAAGTCTTATATGTATTTTGTGTCGGAAAAAATTCTCTAAACTATATAGGATAGGATAGGATAGGGAAAAATAAGGGTAGAACTCTTTGTCGTTTATTTATTTGAAAAAAAAAACAGCGTGTAAGCGTGAAGGCGTGCACGTGTGTATAGGTGATGTTTGTGATGTTGTAGCAGTGATGTAAAGTTTCGTGTCACTGTATCGCGTGAGCAGCGTACTCAAGGGCTTCCTGCCGAGGGAACGGACCTAGGATATTTTAAACAATCTTACCGATTTTCAGCTTGGTGGGAATTTAGGTAACTTTACTCTTATTTTTTGGTCTAATTTGACCGGACTATGTGTTAAGTTTCGTTAAAATTGGTTTGGTACTTTCAGAGTAATACGGGTTTAGATTCTAGGCTTTAATCCTTTATCCTGGAGAACCCTTTGCGTTTTATGGGACAAAAAAGTATATTTGATGCTATCTCGTAATATTAGTTATCACTATGTCAAGTTTCGTCAAGATTGGTTCAGTAGTTTCAGAGTGATGCGTGTTCATAGGGTCATACAGACAGACTAAAATTGTAAAAAGATTATTTTTGGCTTCTATATCGATAACATAGTTCCTGATTAAAATTTTCAAAAAATATTTAATGTACAGATTTCGACTTGTTACAGTTTTATTATAGTATATAGATATAGATAACACAGTAAATATCTTGGATATACTGAGTACTAAACGTGGAACTTTAAACAGTCATACTAAAGATTGTATCCTTTTTAACAGTTGCGTAGTGATCATCATCATCGTATTTAAAAAACACTTTCGCTTCATCTCTCGATAGGTTAGTGTATATATCGACTTTGTCATTTGGATAACTATTATAAATTTCCTATGTACGAAGTTTGTGTATAAATCTTGAAGCGATGATGGCTTAATGTTTAGTCGACGGCGTGTTCGGACAAAGCGTCGATAGACGTAGGGTAAAATCCCATGCAACTGAGTCAGAGCTTCCATTGTAGGAAGATATCGTGATGAAACTATAGCATTCTGATAAGGTTTGTCCTAGTCCGTTTGGTTAGATACCACCCTCAAGTTGTAAACATGTCACAAAGCCCCTTTGAGTGTGTTCCTCTAACTGAACTTGGGAGTCAGTCCCCTCTGGGTTTGGCGTGTCTACCACCTTACACCGCATAGTCTTATAACATCCGATGAGACTTTGATCAAATGCTAAAACTCATAAAGTATAACAAAGGAGCTTGCTGAGTGGAAATATATGACTGTATATCGTGACTGGTATACGTTAGTTTTAATAATCGCCATAGTTGTACGCTTAGAAGTGTCACGTTCCGGGGTCGGCGGATACATCATCTAATCATTCGGAATGGTTAGAGTCTGTACCAGACTAGGTCGTGGCCATCACGTGCATGCTGATAAATCATCATAGTGGTTTTCGTACCTCGGTTTCTTTGGATTTTAAGATGACAAATTGTTCATACCATTTTTCAGCCTCACTAAGATCAGTAACAGATTTTAGGTAGGTTGTTATGTTTTATAACAAAGTCCCAAAGCACATTATCGATTTGCCGGATAGTAAGTTCAAACATCATGTCAAGTTGGTTTTAATGCCTAATGACTATTATAGAGTGGATTAATATGTGAACAATGTTCATGTCTGCTAATGACGTCCCTTTGTGGGTATAAAAATGTATACGATGAGAAGATAAACAAAATCGAGTTTCTTGTGACTTTTTCTCAAGGACTGACTTGTGTGTCCAAACCAGTGGTTATTTTGACGTTCGTAAGCTTTCATGTCCTAAATGGAATAAAGTGTCTTTGATTTTGTTTGGTAATAATAAAATATACACATTTGAAAAGAGGCTGATTTGATTACCCACCTGGTCACAGTTTGGTAACTTTGGTAACTTTGGTTCTCTTTCACCGTCACAACTCAACTAATCTTTTTTTTTTTTTTTCTCGAACTGACTACGCTATTGGCCTAGCAAGGTCTTAACAGCTTCACCGGACTACAACTCAACTAATCCGTTTCTACTGTCACGCAAGCATTTGTATTAACATCTTTCTGATTGTAATAACTTTTAATTTACTGGTTATAAAGTATGATAACGTGACCCTTGCCAAAATAGGTTAAGTTAGTTATACTGTGTTATAGGTTATTTATTTATTTATTAAGGTTACCAACAGAGTCAATATCAAAACATCATTACTAAAATAAAGTGTACAGTTCAACGTTATAGCTAGATATGACCCTACTTACAGACAACAACAGCATGCAAATGAAATATTATTAGTCTATAATGTTATTTAAACAATCAAGAAGTTAACAAAACAGTATAAAGTAAAATAGTTGTAAATGAACCTATAAAGCATTGAGAAAATTATATAATATTAAATCGTTCAAAATTATTTAATATATATATATTTATATATATATCGTAATCAGTTAGGTTAGGTTAGGTTAGGCGTTACGACCTATAGAGTATGCCTGAAGCTAAAATATTTCAGTATCTTGATAAAAGTTATTGCACTAGTTTTGACGGTCTTTAAATAGATAAATTACACTATGAAAGCAAGAGGAAGATATTGAGAAAAATAATGTAACAATACCTTTAAGCATTTTAATAGCGACCTCTCTGTCGTCCAGCGTGCCTCTCTTCACTACACCGAAAGCACCTTCTCCTATGATCTCGTGGAGAAGTACGCTGTCTGATCGGACCTCCCAGTGATCCTTCCAAGCGTCGGAGTCTTCGGGTGTTTCCTCTGCTTCTTCTTCTATGTGAGGCCTCGTTGGTGACTCTGGTGGCTATCAAATTAAATAAAATGATAATAATAAAAAAAACTGTCTTTCTATGTATTTTGTAATTTTTAATTCTCAGAAGTACATAATTAGTTTATTCCTTGGATGCTCAAATTACGACAGTAATTTCAAAACGTACATTCATGTGGATTATTTATTACAATACCGGTATGTAAAATATCTAATAACCAGAATGTCGACTGACCTCGTCAATCTTTTTGCCCGCTCTGGATATAGTAGTAAGTTTGGGCTTGCGCGTAATATAACGTAAGATTGCGTAATGTAACAACTATCTTTGTTGTAAAGCAGATAGCAGTTCCAATGGTGATATTGGTAACATGCACAAGTAGTAATTTTAGTCGGTCCTCAAGAGATCTATAGGAACTGGCCTGGAGAAAAATCGAAAAATCTATAGATTACCGCTTTAGCAAAGTACTATTAATTCGTTTCTACGTTACATTTCTCTTTTTTTTTCTTTTTTTTTTATTGTAGCACGGCAAAGTGACTGTACTAAGCCTGATGGTAAGCATAGTACAATCCAAAAACAGTGGCGACCACCGAGAGACATACTATCCATCGCCGGTCACCGCTGTCATGCCGGCCTGCGTAAGTGTCTCTTCACGTTGCGCTTGAAGGACCCCATGTCATAGGAAGGAGGAAACACACTGGCCGGGAGATTGTTCCACAGCTTTACGGTACGGCAAAGATAGGACGTAGCGAACTTTTTAGTTCGTGCCCAGATAGGATTCACCGTAAAACTGTGGCTCCGAAGACCAGCGCGCGTGGTACGGTTATGAAAAGGAGAGTGAATCTTTTGGCTGTTCTGAATATAAATTTTGGGCTTACATATAGTAAAGAGTTTATTACAAAACAAAGGTAAAATTATCATTATAGGAGTCTACAATTTTTATAAGTTGTCTTGATATTTCTAAATGATACGTATTTATACATAAAGTACCTGTTACCCGCAACTTCGTCAGCGTCGTTTACTATCTTAATTGTTTTGTTATACCTCAAATGGATTAGCGTTTTTGACGAAGCGAAAGCTCCCAAGCGGCTTGACTTCTACTGATACTTCCAACAATTATCGTTATTCATATAATACTTAGGTGTCTCAACTCTCAAGGTAATCGGCCAAACGATGTTGGAGCATAATAATCTTGGATATACCAACACAGAGCTTTAATTAAATCGTTGATTTAGCATAAATATTGAATTGTACAATTGTAAAATAGTTGGTTACTAAGACGAATTATGATTGAGCAAGGCTTGAGTTATTGATTGATATGTATTGACTATTCTGACATTGTTATAAGTGTACAAAAAATTAATATTTGAGAACAAAAGTCTGGAAAAATCTTGAATTTTTCCACTACAAAATCATTAAAGTTTTAAGTAACTACGGATTTTTATAAACACTACGTTCAGTGATGTGAGAAATGGGACAAGCGGCGTAATGGGCATACGCAGGACAGGAAAAGTAAACGTATCAGCTAGTCGTTAATAAACCGCATATTTTCCTCCTATACTTCCTCAACATTATCGGTTTATTTTGTTAGGGTGTTAGGTAGTTAGTACCTGTGGATATTCTGAGCGTAGGTTGCGGCGGCGACACCTGCCGCAGAACAGGGCACCAGTGAGCGCTAGGGCTAGCGTGCACCAAGCGCCCGCTGCCGCGCTCACCCATAGCCACAGGTGACCCCCTGCCGCCATAACCCACTACAACTAAACACTCGTATTCACTCAAAACATCCATTTCACAATAAAAAACTATTTATATTACATTAGCTTCTGCCCGCGACTTCGTTCGCGTGGAATAGATAAACTAACACACAGCAGTTCTCAAAAGGAAAACACATCCCGATTTTGAAACATTTTTCATCTGTGCTCCGATCCAATTGGCCATAACGTGATGATATATAGCCTATAACCATTCTCTATGAATGAGCTATATAACACTGAAAGAATTATTTAAATCGAACCAGCAGTTTCTGAGATTACCCTCTACAACGTCAAAAACTCACAAACTTTACCTCTTTATAATATTAGTATAGATGATGCTGTGCCCGCGATTTCGTCCGTGCGGAATTTCATGTATAAAAACATTGATTCATAAAGTCATCTGGATGTGTTAAGTCCATGTTCATTTCTATCGTACTTACGTGGCCTCGTCAATAAAATTACAATAACTTTTGATAGAGTGCACAGATTTTAATGAAGACAAGACTAAAGGTTACTCAAGGATATTATGATTTATTAACTGATGCGTATTGCGTATTAAATGACTGGAAAAGAGTTGAGTCCCCGACCCAGAATTAAATGGTATCTAATAGAGAAAGATGAGTATGCGAAAGAATTTAGGACAAAAATTGTTAATAAAATGATAGAAATGGAAAATATGGAAGCGAAAACTGTTAATGAGTGTTGGAATGAAATGGCAACATGTATAAGGATCGTAGCAAGGGAGGTGTTTGGTGAAACGATAGGAAGAGGAAAGTTAAATATGGATACTTGGTGGTGAAACGAAGAACTACAAAAGGCTTTGAAAGAAAAGAAAACGGCTTTCAATGAATGGAAATGTATTGAGGATCAAGACAGTACGATTAAAGAAAATAAAAGAATAATGTATATTGAATGTAAAAGGAATGCAAAAAGCAGTTGCTATTGCCAGAGCTAAAAAATAAAAAGTTTAAGTTCAAGATGATTTGTACAAATGTCTAGAGGACTCGCGAGCACAAAAATATTTGTGTCGTTTAGCAAAAGCAAGAGAAAATGATACAAGAGATATCGTGAAATGTATAAAAGATGAGGGAGGAAAAGTTTTGATGAATTATGAGGACATAAAGAGTCGGTGGAAGAAATATTTTGAAAGACTGATGAGTGAAGAAAATGACAGGACCGGAGAGTTAGAGACCGTACCATCAAATTTAGGTGTTGTACAAGAAATACCTGAGGATGAAGTAAGAAGAGCTGTGAATGGTATGAAAAAAGGAAAAGCCGTTGGGCCAGATGGCATACCTATTGCAGTATGGAAGTTTTTAAAAGTAGATGAATGGATGTGGCTGGCGTTATTTTTTAATAGGACGTTACTAGAGGAAGCGATCCCACATGAATGGTGCAATAGTGTAATAGTGCCTATTTTTAAGAATAAGGGTGAGTGCAGGACTGTAACAAATATCGAGGAATAAAGCTCTTATCACACAGTATGGAAGTTTGAGAAAGAGTGATAGCGAGACGAATAAGAGATGAGACTGAAGTGACTCAAAATCAATTTGGGTTTATGCCTGGACGTGCGACAACAGATGCCATTTTCACACTTTGGCAACTGTGCGAAAAATACAGACGAGTACATAAGAATTTACATATGGTATTTGTTGATCTGGAGAAGGCATATGATCGAGTACCCCATGATGTTCTTTGGTGAGCTCTTAAAAACTAAAGAGTGCCTGGGAAGTATGTACAACTTATTCGTTGTATGTACAGTCAAGCCAAAACACACGTTAGGTCAGCGGCTGGAGTTACCGATAATTTCAATGTGGTTGTAGGTTTGCATCAGCATTCAACTTTAAGCCCTTATTTACTCGTTCTTGTTATGGATGCGTTAACATCAGACATACAGGAGGAGACACCTTGGTGTATGCTGTTTGCTGATGATATTGTTCTTATCGGAGAAGATGCTGCAGAGGTCCAGAGCAGGCTGGCAAAATGGCGAGAAAGGCTGGAGAATGTTGGTTTGAAAATTAGTAGAACAAAAACTGAACATTTGTTTTGCGATTTCGGTGGTCCATATAGTTTTTTTCCTATAGCCTTAAATGGTGTATCCTTATCAGCCTGCTCCAATTTTTGGTATCTCGGTTCATTAATACAAAACGACGGTGGCATTGGATAAATGTAGGATGGATGAAATGGCGAAATGTGTCTGGGGTAGTTTGTGATCCACGAATTCCTTTGAAACTTAAGGGGTAGGTTTATAAAACTATGATAAGACCGGTCATGCTGTATGCATCTGAGTGCTGGGCTACGAAAGAGACGGATGAGAGAAAATTACATGCGGCAGAGATGCGAATGTTAAGGTGGATGTCTGGTGTAAATAGAATGGATAAGATTAAGAATGAGTATATTAGAGGCAGTTTGAAAATAGCACCAGTGACAGAGAAGTTGAAAAGTAATCGGTTAGCATGGTATGGGCATGTCATGAGAGATGAAAACAATGTGACTAGCAAAGTGTTGAGTACGATAGTGGACGGATATACGAATAGAGGAAGACCGAAAAAGGTATGGATGGACAGTATGAAAAACGATATGTCCGTAAAAGGTGTGAATACTGAGATGACATCTGACAGGAGAGAATGGAAAAAGAAAACATGTTGTGCCGACCCTACTTAAGTGGGATAAGGGTAATGACGATGGATGATGATAACTGATGCGTATTCAAACAAATAGACAGACAGACATTTCCAAAAATGTATGTTATTACTTATTCCTAGACACCTGTAACTATTTTTAACACAAAAATCTAAAAAGTACAGACACGGTACTTCTACATTATTATTGTATGTATCGAAGATTAATAACGTTAAAGGAATTATGAAAAATTCTTCATACATGTTACGATTTATGTGAAGTCGAATATAAATTCCATATAAATTAATCATTCGATCGCTATAACTTTGGAACTACATGAGATATATTAGTAGGAAGTTATAGAGAGGTTTTTGGTTTAGTCCGATGAAGTTGCAAGACCTTGTTAGGTCAATAGCGTGGTCAGTTCGAAAAAAAAGGCGTTTGATTTAAATTAAAATAAAAAGTGAGTAATATATTTACTTGCAAAGAAGGATCTTCTGCTGGTGTGACCGAATCTATCTCCGATGAACGCATATACAGATACATTGTATATTCCTTTAGCAACAACATCTTTAAACACAGCTTCAGTTGCATTCTGTTAGACAATAAAGAAATACTCTTATGAATAAGCGTGAATGACTCAAATCTTATACTAAAATACTTATACTAAGATAATCTTGAGTCAGAACTTAGTCAAGTTACGTGGAAGAACACCAATATAATCAGTTCCAAATTGAAAATAAGTATCGCCCCTGGGCACTATAAGAAATGCCGCATCATTATCGTAATTTTAAATAGATTAGATAGAGAAGAGTTATTCAATTTTTGTAATCTGCTAGTCATGTGATTGACATTTTAATTTTTTGTTATTTTAAATAACAGCAATAATTGTAATTGCTACAATTATTCAATTTAAAAAATCATTAATTTTTATTTTTTAGTTATTAATTATTTAAAAATGAAAAAAAAAGTTTATAACTGCTTCCAATTTTTTCAAAATGTCATAAATTATTATTCATTGAAATAGTAATTATTCATTTTTGGAAGATGAAACAACCATTTTCGTTGTATTTCCTCGCAATTTCTTTAGTTACGCTCCGAATTCTACCACTGTAGGCTCTCATTATTAGCAGTTTTTTTTATATAGAGGCGATCGATAAGCTTCAATAAAATTAGTCAGAATCAAAGTCTGAATCAGTCGTTGGGATTATACTATGTGAGAGTAACCACAAGTATGTTCCTCCAGGAATCTAGGTATAAGACTGGATTGCGACCACCAGACACATGGAAATACACATATAACAGTGAATTTTTGGTTTGTTTCAGGATCAGCCTATTTGTATTCAATTGTTTGCAGGTCCACATAACTGTGAAGACTGTCAATAATATATTTTGCTTCTATTATATTTTCCTTATCAGATACAGAGCAGTCAAGCCCATGTAACGTCCTTCGTTAAAAAAATTTGGATCACCACGTATGATACCAACGGTAGTAATATAACCGATGTCTTTCAGAGCGACAATAGAAGCATTAACAATACTGAACTTTAGCAGAAACCATTATAGCAGTAGTGTTTTTTAATTCACTCAAGACATGTATCTTGAGGCACCTAGCTAAGGCGCACCAATGACATTATAACTAAAAATCTGTAGATACGTTTCCCTACATGATATTTTAACAAAACAAATAGCACAATAACGCACACATACGTAAAGTAATATTGTAACACCACACTGTCTTAGATATTATGTGGAAGTAAGATGGCATATTATCATTATCGGTGGTGAAAAAGAAATAGTTATATGTTACTTAGATAGGGGTGGATTAACGGGGCTAGATCACGTTTGCTAGCTAATGACTGAGTTTTAACAAGGCGCTTATGATGTATCCACAGCTTTTTAACTATAATATCATTGAACCCCACTGACTCTTTAAGCAAATCTTCTGTAAATGTTATAGATATATTGGTTAATATAATACTTACTCCTGACAAGCGTAACGTTCTTTCAATGTCCGTTCTCAGAATAATTTTATAGTATTGTGGTATGATTTTAGGTTTGAACCAGGTGACCCGCACATCCCACTCACCGTTAAGGTTTTCATTGGCATCCAACAAAACGCCCTGTGGAATGTCTGGCTCAACATTACTTGAATCTAAAAATTATATACCAATTATGATATGATCATTACAAGAATTTACATTCTTGTAGTAACATTACATGAGCGATTCACCCCTTTCAAATCTAAACAGATAATTACATATTATAAAACGAAGTCCTCTGCCAAGTTTATTTGTCTGTCTATTTGCGATAAACTCAAAGAATGAGCTGATTTTCAGTAGTAGATAGAGTTAGTACGAGAAAAGTTTATGTATATAATTTGCCAGAGTTTTTGATGTGAAACATCTATACGCGAGGGTAAATCTCATTGTTGGCGTGGCGATATAGGCCGCGTGTGAGACGTGTCGACGCGATACCATGCGCAAGCGACTGCATAATAGACGAGCTCACATATAGTGTTATTTGGGAATTTGAGATTCGTTCGATTCGAACAATTTCGATGTTTCACACCTTCTGCCAGGCGTCCCGTGACAGCTCATTTTTTTATTATCAGGACCGCTTGTGAACTATAAATATAATATTTATATATAAAATGCACATAGTTTATCCCAAATAAGTTTAATAAAATATTGGCATATCTTGTGGCAGATGCAGAATGAAGATAAAGGAATTATTGCTTTAGTTATTACCGGATTTTATAAAGTCCGGTATCTGAATTAAGTCCTCGTATATTATGGATGTTAATACAGGCACAGAACTGACTGGAAAACTGACTCGGAGTCATTATTTTATAAGCTTGAGGCGTGCAGAGTTCACTTTGCTTTCTAGTATAAGCAGACAGCAGGACAGATTTTGTCTTTTGACACAGAGTGATCATTTTATAAGCTTGAGACATTAAAGAGTTCACTTTAACCTCTAGTATAAGCATCGTAGATAAATTGTGTCTTAATGTTACTATATGTCTTGTTTTTGAACCTTCGTGTAGGAGCTAAACTAGTGCTATTATTGCTAGAAGTAGTTTACTAGTAGACTGCATCTCTAGCACCTGGAGTGTGAATGATGTCATAAAAAAGATAACTTACATATGCATTCTAAAAATTGTGCGCATGATGGCGTGTGATACCGGTAACGTGTGGACCCGTACATCCCATTTACCAACACTTTACAATTATCGTCCAGGCGTAATCGCGGTAAAATAACCTTTGGCTTCCTTGTAGGCTGTAATGTTTCAATATTTACATGAGGTAAAGAAAACTATTCATATTAAAAAATGTAAGCTATACAATTTTTTTTTGAAAATAATTATTGAAAGTGATTACAAAAAAATTATGACATATATTGCATTAATGCTTAAAAATGTTTGTTTGGGAACTAATTAATGTTAAAGTACTAGGTTTATGATAAAACGTCATGTAATACCGTCTATCATGGGCCGTATGCGGCTCTTTCACTTCCCAGTTATGGATCTTCGACAAAGTGTTTAGTGTGCCTTATAAGAGACGAGTAAACATTTTTGAAACGTAAACCTACACAAAAAGGAGCATTTTTACAAGGCAACAATAGCACAGGCGCTAACAAAAAAATGTGTCTGTACTTATGTACACGCCTTAGAAGTTATACTTCTTTGGCGTAACAAGATTAAAATCTTTTCAAAAATGTTGTCCTTCGCTTTATTTTACGTTTGTAGAAAAAACGACACTAACAATAGGAACAATACAAAGAAACAAAATGTTGACTATAGCTAATTTCAAGGTGTCGGTTTTACGTGACGGTGTGCGCGCGCATCGTAAAAAATTACTCTCATCATTTTTCTCTAACGCTCCAAAAGAAGTATTTCAAATTTCAATAGCTTCAAAAGACTTTGTGAAAGAGTTCGAGAGTGTACTTTAATCCTAATTATTTCTATGAAAATGTATCTTTTTAAGCATAGTTTAAGGTAAAGCAGGCTCTTAATAATAATTACAATAAATTTGAGTTCTATATTGTTTATATCTGACTCTTTTGGATGACGAGTTCGCTTACCACTGGTCTATGAGACTTGACAGTTTCGTTGCAACCAGTGACGAACGCAGAAGGCACTCAGCCGATTTATATGTTAATGTGTTCCTTGAATAAATAAATAATTAAGTAATCTGACTTACCCATACATTTACTTCATACATCGGTGTATTATCACATATATTTACTAGGCTGAAGCACAAATCTTTTTCTGAAGATAAAAAATAAATTCTATTATTTATGACTTCAATTATATTGTACTTACGTTAATGATTATTTTTCATTTCATATTTGTATGAGACCAAAAATACAATAAACTGTATAACAAGAGAACATTGATTCTACATACATAATAAATAAAATTAAACTCAGTACCAATATCAAAAAATCGCAGTTGTACCAAAAACTAGGCTCAGATCGATTATTTCGAACCGGGGCTTGTTAGATGCGTCCCTTCCTTGTGTTTGGGGTCAATTACTTAAAATTTGCCTTTTTCTTACAAATTGATTATAATCTAGCAAAACTTTTTTATTTCTAATATTTTTTTATGATTTTGGAACAGCCGTCCGGGATGCATGCATGTTTCCCTTACCCTCTCGTAAATTCGGGACTACAAAAAACTCAGCGAGTATAGTATTAGCCAGTCATAATTAAGCAACTAGGATATAATAATGTCGAAATTATGACGTAACAAACATTAAAAATAAATAAAGAACTTCATAATTTTTAAAGCAGTTTAAAAAGATTTGACGCACCGTTCAGAGTATTCCATTTCACTGTCGCGTTGATTACATTATGTTTTTTATGATTACTATATCCTTCAAAATCAACGCTTATTTGATAATCTTTGTGTTCGGGAACGAAGCTTTCGTTATATTCTGGTACGACTTGATCCCGTTTCCAATTGTATGGTAATCCGTTACTGTCCAGACTTGCTGACCATATTGTATAGTTTCCGGCTGGTACTGTACTCAGCTCACCAAAAGCTGTATGCGGTTCGAGTAAGGCGTAATTTATCTGAAAAAAGAATGCGAAGTTATTAGCGTTCCGTTGATTCAGTTAGGGTACCGGATCCCTCATGTTGCAGGGCAAGAAGCCTTGGTCAGTGTTTACTCTACACTTACGCATATCCATATAAAATGGAACCAGAACACATATTTTGATATAATACAGTTTATATATACTACTGTCTTGTTTCTATGCTATCATTTCTTCCATTAATGAAATCTATACATATAATAAAAATGAAGTATCTGTATGTAACAGCAAAATAAAAATTTTTCACTGATTAGGTACGGAAAGTATACAGGCTTCTGATAACAAAAATGCAATTTTTAAAATTTTTGTCGGTCTGTCTGTCTGTCTGTCTGTTCGTTCCGGATAATCTCTTAAACGGCTGAACCGATTTTGACGGAAATTTCATTGCCAGATAGCTAAAATTACAGCGGGTGACATAGGCTACTTTAAATTACACTAAGTGTTAACCGCGGCTTTGTCTGCAATAGTATCTCAAAAACGGTTGGAGTAATTTTCACGAAACTTTCACCAACAGATAATGGGCATCATAACAAGTAATTCAGTTTTTTTTAATTTAGACTAGCTGTTAACAGTGGCTTTGCCCGCAATGCTGTCTCCAAAACAGATAGACTGATCTTAGCGAATCTTTCAGTTGCAGATAGCTGGCCTTATAAAAAATTATTAATGCAATTTTAATTTATACTAGCTGTTAACCGTGGCTTCGCCCGTAATACTATCTCCAAAACAGCTAGACCAATCTTCACGAGACTTTCACTGGCAGATAGCTGACCTTATAAAAAGTAATTCAGGCAATTTTACTTTATACTAGCTGTTAACCGTGGCTTTGCCGACAGTACTTTCCCCAAAAGGTTAGACCGATTTTCCGGTGACCTTACCTTATAAAAAGTAATTGAGATTATTCTACTTTAGACTAGCTGTTACCCGCGACTTTGTCTGTGTGAAATTTAGCAAGATTTCAACTCATTCTTTATTTTTAATTAGATAAATAATCCTCAACTAATTGTTTATAATTCGATATTATAATTATTAGTAACTTTGAAGATAGAAAAGGTCTTCCTAATAAGATTTTAGACCATAAATGTATTACGTAAAGAGGTCCATAATACAGTTTCTTGCAGAACAGACAAGCGTTTATTTTTTTGTATATTCACAAAATCGTAATTATAATGACAAAGTAATGTAAATGTAAATCTTTATGATAATATTTTAAGTTATTGTTTCATTAGTTCCTTACACAGTGTAAATGAGCACGAAGATAGTTATATAGTGGGTTAAAATCCCAAATATGTTGCTGATGGTAATTCTCAGTAGGTACATTGTTAATATTTACATATATATTGTATACATTACATGCTACTGTAAGTGGCCTACGTGTCGTACTTAGAATTGTTTTTAAAGAGCATTTTTATAATTGTACATAGTCTCACAAGTTTATAATTCTTTAATACAATTTAAAAAAAGCGTGCGGAGCCGCGGGTACCGCTAGTAATATAATAAATAGTAGTCTTATTAAAATCACATAACAATAACGACACTTCGTAGATATCCGTCAAAACAAACTTGATAAAATATATATAAACATAAAATAATAACTATCATCCACTGGGTGGGTATCACGCAAAAGCTACTGGATTTAAAAAATATCATAATGAGTAGTCCGGTGAAGCTGTAAAGGCCTTGCAAGGCCAATAGCGTAGTCAGTTCGAGAAAAAAAAAACATAAAGTATATTATAGTATACAGTTTTAAGAGACTACGATTTTATAAGAACTTTAAGAAACTAACGTAATTTTTAAAGCAACATATATTTTGCTTTTCAAGTTTTGCCTCTTTTGTATGTGCATAAAACGTATTGTTAAGATAAACCGCGCGGACGGTGTTGCATCTGCCAGCTAGTATGAATAAAAGGAAAAAATCGCAGCAAAAATCTTCTTATATTATATTTGAAAAAGCTTTGAAATTGGTATAGTTTTTAAAGAGGAATATGAACTTATGACTTTGTATATTTTATATACTTATAATCAATCAAGCTACAGTTATTACTGTCGTGTTCTGTGCAAAATTTACCGCAGAATGTAACAGCAATAGACTTCTATCGAAAGCTATACTTCGAATATCTTGCAGAGTGCGTCTGCTCTTAAATGTTACCTATCTTACGTAGTAACGCTCACTTCCGCTGACCATACTTTTTCCTTGTCCTACCAGAATTGATAAGAATTTAAGGTCCTAGAGGTTTTTTTTTCGAACTGACTACGCAATTGACCCATCAAGGTTTTAACAGCTTCAGTGGACTACTAAGGCGAGCGCTTAAGGCACTCAGCCGATTTTATTAAATATCTCGCTCAAGGGTGCACGGCACACCTCGGCATCGGCTGTTGCCTGATGCATGCAATTCGCGACTTGAGCTATTTTTTTTAACGTGGAGAAATCCTTTATAGATACGCCACCCTCCCGGGGAGAGGGTGGGTTATGTCCGACTCGCACAGACTAAAACTTCACGGTGTAGCGACAGATCGTTATTGTTGCTAATCACCTTGTAGAGCCGCCCCAACTGTCCGCCCGGTGGAAGGTGACCGCCGGGCTCTTACCTATAGAGAGGCAGACCAGGTACACACCAGCTGCCTCCCCTCGTCCGCCGGACCTGTGCAATGAGGAGATGAGCCCCCGGCCCACCCCTCAGGTCCGGATACGGTGGCAGGAGGAGT
This sequence comes from Antheraea mylitta, assembly GCA_014332785.1. Taxonomy (NCBI): domain Eukaryota; kingdom Metazoa; phylum Arthropoda; class Insecta; order Lepidoptera; family Saturniidae; genus Antheraea; species Antheraea mylitta. Next base: position 762,103 of record JACEII010000068.1, on the reverse strand, counting down.
TGGGCAAAGCGCCACCTTCTCCTGCCGGCCCTCTGTTGGCGGAGACGGCCACTTATAGGGTCTGCCTCGCGGGCCCTCTCCGCCGCCTCCTTGTGCGAGATGACCTCGCAAAAGGAGGCCACTGCTCGCCACACCTGTTTGCTGCCGGAGATGGCCGAACACACATTCGGTAGCGACAAATTTCCGTCTACCGCCTCCACCAGAGTGCGGCGCTCTCCCTCCCACGCAACACACTGGGACAGGGTGTGCTGCGCGGTGTCTTCGTCAGCGCTACACTCGTAGACCTATCTGAGCTAACCTAAGCTAAGCTAACCATTCATATATATATGAGTTGTTAAAACATATACGTATATGTACCAAGCATACATACCTCAACAACTCTTATACATACTTCGTATAGGATAATTAGGTCCTAGAGGCTAGAAGTTTCGCTTTAGCTGTTCTTACGGTGTTTTATTATCTTGGGGAATTCGTTATTTTACATTTTAATGCATGCCATCTTATTATATGTACTGCCCAGAAACATGACGACTATCGAGAGATACGGATTTATCGACATTTAATACTGTCTGAGAGTAGCGATGAATGCCAGGTAAGTTCGTTTTATTTTAGAAATAGTATGATGCAATGATAAAAATAATAAGATTTTATATGTAACTAGCGGGCCCGGCGTACGTTGTCTCACGTTGATAATAAAAAGAACCCTAACGAATTATATAGGTACCTAAACCCTTGAATCACTTTATCTACTGGTGAAAACCGCGTGAAAATCTGTTTAGTAATTTTTGAGTTTATCGTGAAACAGAGAGACAAACACGTGGCAGAGGACTTGGTTTCATAATATGTTGTTATAATATAATTATTCAAATTATTCAAGTTACTCAATTCAAGTCAATTCAAGTTATTAGAAAAAATTCAAATTATTCAAGTTACGAATACACTGTGTTTTTCATAGTTATCGCTTTGTTTAGCATCTAGCTCCAGTGAAACAATGATTTGAATGTAAAATTAAACTTCCGAGTTCACTGAGCAATCCTACACTTTGATTATACATTCAATACCCAACATTCAATAGTATCACTACTATCATCGGAGGGGAACGGAATGGAACATGACAAAATATTATAAAGAATGATATTCTTTATAATATTTAACATCCGTTTAATGAGAGATTTTCAAATAGAGCCTTGTATGCCGAAATGATATGGTCTCATTAAGAAGTATTTCTTCACCGAAAGTTTCAACCCCGTAATAACTAAGTCATCATCGGTTCTATAGCTGTAGAATTTATACGTTGTTTAAAATGATTCACACTTACCACTTCCATATCTATGTATTCGTCAGCAATTAACACGACAAGCTGCCACCGTACAGAAGATGCGATTTCAAAAGTGATCGTGCTACTTGTTTGACATTTAATTTGTACTGTTGACGGCTTATTGGACACATTCGATATGCTCTCTGTAAAAATAATACATTTATATAGATAAAGTACGTCGAATAATAAAAAATAAAATATTGCAATGAATCGGCTGAAAGATTTGTGGTTAAAGGTTATTATTAATCTTTTACATATATGTAATGAAAATACAGTGCCTCTGAGGCTTCAATTTGTTAAAATTTCTGGACGTATCGGTACTGCCTTGCTTTTCCGTTAATAACTCTACGTCTCATATTTTTTTGATTAGATTTGACTTTTGCTATTTTTGAATTTCCAACGAAGCGGAGAGGAATCAACGAGTTATTCATATAAAGATAGACAAAGATAAATAAGTTAACTCCCTTTTTTTACTCCTTAAGCAACTGCCTTTATTTTTTGTTTACTAAGAGTAAGAGAGTAGTAAGAGAAAAGTAAACATATTTATATGACTTACTCCAAAAATTCGTTTTACATCTCGAACCTGTAGTCTGGAAAAAAGAAATATAACTTTTACGTATTTTGAGCAAGCACAAATTTTGTAGATGGTAGAGCCAGGCTGAAGCTATTATTGGGTTCAGTATGAATGGGTCGGCTCGTCCAGGGTAGCACCACCCTCTCATAGAAAACCGACGTGAAGTAACAGTGTTGTTGCGTTTCGATCGGTCAGTGAGAGCGCCGGAGACCTATCTTCCCTCCCCTCTCCTCTCCCGCCCCTCTCCTCTCCCTCCCCTCTCCTCTCTATCTCCTCTCCTCTTCCCCTCCCCTCCCATCTCCTCTCCCTTCCCTCCCCTCCCCTCCCCTCTCCCTTCCCTCTCCTCTCCCTCCCCTCTCCTCACCATCCCCTTCCCCCTTTCCCTCTACTCTAACCCATCTTCTTTTTCTCCATTTCCCCAAACACAAGCTGGTAATGCACTTGCAACTCCTCTGGGGTTGCTGGTCTCTATGGACGGCGGTGATCGCTTAATAACAGGTGACCCGTCTGTTAGTTTGCCTTCTATATGATATAAAAAAAAAGTCCAGATATTAGATAATATAAAAGATAACATTGTAATTAGTTAGATATAATGTCACTACGAATTATGACGTTCAAATGAAAATGTCCATTTCTTCTTCTTCTATTTTGTTTTTGGCAACCAGTCTTCTCTAGTAGACTATTACTGCTATTGTCGAGTGAGAAACGATATTACAAGTTTCTTGATATAATTTCAATGAACTAACAGATGGTGGCCATCTTGTTAGAACTTTCCTGGGAGTTTTTGTGGCAGATCAGAACCCATGCTCCGTGATATTATTTCCGATCTACGTCATTTGTGCACAATAACTAATATTACGTAAAATACGACCAATATTACAAAATATAGAGCCAAATAACACAAGATTATGGGTAAAATATAAAGACCACTCACTACATGACATTCCAAGATCACGCCAAAAACTCATTTCTATTTCTTATTTTAAGTTTATATTTTGAAATAATTGAATAAATAAGTTGTGGCAACACAACGCAAATTAAGAAGAGAAGATAATATAAATTATAAAAGATTATGAAGTAGTTATGCGCCTACAAAGTTCTGCTTCCATTTATTTTAGCTGTGTTGCAGATATGTGCAATAGTACACATCTTTATTAAATGATATTTTGATTTTAAACAACTCAAGAATGTTTGAAAGTTCGAATTATTACTATGTTATATGTCTAAGATAACTTCGTTTGTAATAATCCTGTTATATTGAATGATGATGGTCATATTAGTTATGTAGAAGTATTGATGCCAATCCGTGTCATTCTTTTAGAATGACTTCTCATTCAATACACGATGATGAGCTTTGCTAATGTGACAGTGAAGATGGATTAGATGATGAAGATTGATGATGTGTTATTGATCTCAAATTCCAAACATTATTACAAAATTTGGAACTTTGTTCTGATTGCGATGACAATACGGGAATCTATTCAATCAATGAAGAATCTAAACTCTGTGAGTATATTGTTGGCCCCTTGTTTAAAAGTTGGGAGTAGGCAGTTAAAAACGGTTTTAGCAAACCCAAATATCTGAAATATCTGTAACAGATAAACGGAAGAATGAGATGGTAATGAGACATTCAATTCACGAAAGAATAGAATCCTATAAAAATCATATATCCTATCCTATAAATACGAGTATGTGTTTGTTTGTTTTTTAAGACACACAGTTACATACATGTTGTCAGTGGTAGAAAACAACATATAGGACAACTTTTCTACATGAATGTGAGCAAAGATGCAGACAAAAATTAGTATTCATCATATGTATGTGAATCTTTTATGCTGAATATTTATAGAATGTACCTCAGGCTTATTGTATCCTTATCTCAGTTTAAACTTCGCTAAGTAATTACTCAGCACACTGTTTGGTTTCGAATTTTCAGTATAATTACGCTAAATTTGCGCAAAGTTAAGTCTCCATAATAAATCGAATCTAAAAAATGTATTTATTTGTAAGACATAGGTTTAATCATACATTTGAAAGAATATCACAAAGACTAAAGAAAAATTCAACCGAGAATTAAACAAACGATGGAATACATTTCTCAACGCCAATCAAGTAATACTGACAAATTAAAAAGTATTATATTAATGCCACTGTTACGTTATTATTACGCCATTCTGTTCTTATTCTTATAATAGCCAGTTTTTCGTAAGTCGCCGAATTCGGTGACTTAAACTCAGCACAAACTAAGTGCATACTATAAATTTAAATTCTGGACTTAGACTGAAATAAGTTTGAATGGGCTCTATAGATGAAGTCTTTTAGTCTCGCCGTACGTTAGCGTACGTAGGTATAACGTTTGAATTATTGTTCCGCTCGAAAGATTAATTTACAAACAATCGTACGGAAATATCAAGCGATGTTAATAAATGTGAACTCTAACGATAACTCAGTAAACGGGTATTCTCTTGATAGATTCAACGGAATACGCTGTGCAGGATTCAGAGGGCCTAATCAAGTTGCTTATCGACAATCACTAACGCAAATAGAAAACGGAAAAATGTATGGAGATGACATATCTGAACGCTACGCTGAGCGCATATCGGCGTTTCGTTGCTCAGCCAAACACACTATCAGATAGGAGCAGTTTAATGATTTCCTTAAAACCTTAGAAGATAATTTAATACAGACTCATGTTACCTAGGGGCCACGAACTTCTGAAATATGTGCTGACAAGAATTATGAATGTGATCTCAACAAGTCAATCCACATACTGGCCTTCTGATAAAAATATGATACCAGATGTTTAACTTTTGTATTGGCTTTTGTGTTTGTATTAACAATGGAATAGCAAAAACTATATATCCTGCTGTAGTTGGATTTAGCATCGGACCACTCTCTTATTTTGGTAGAAATAAAAACTAAAGTCAAGGAAACTATTAATGAATACATTCTATATAACAACAGGAATAACTAGTCACTTTTCACTATTCTAAAAACAATGTATTCGCTGTTACCATTCAACTCCAAACAGAAAATAATATCATAATTGTTTTTAAATATTTTAACATAAATTTTCAGAATCCTGCATGGAATTCGATTCAGATAAATGAATGCATTTCTGCTTACCAACTGATGTTATCCACCATTCTGGATAAGATCTATAAGAACAGAGCAATCCACAAATTATGGTAATAAAATAAATGCCCCAAAGTAAAAAAAAAACGCTTATATCATACGGTAAGTGAGCACTTTCAGGAACATAATCAAAATTCAAGAATTTAGGCATATTTTGAAAGCTTTGATCCGACCACAGCTACAGGTTACTCCTTGTGGAAAGCAAAAAGGAATAAATCAAGCGAACCATGTCAATTTACGCTCCGCTAAAAAAACTGACAAAAGCCTCGCATGCAGTGACCAGGAGAAGGCTTGTACGTTTCAGAACGTCTGGTCAATGCTTTTTAGCCCCACTCACCAAAAAAGAGGTCAAAGAATAATATTCAATGCCGCCGACCTCAAGAAATCACCAAGTTACCATCTCATTATCAATCGAGTACTGCAAGAAAACCGTAGCCCGGGGAAGCTGTTAAGACCTTGCTGGGTCAAAAACGTAGTCACTTCGAAAAAAAAGGACGCCTGTCGTCAAAATTACTTTGTACAGGTATAGTTTACGACAAGAACTAAATATAGCATGATCAAAAATAAAATATTAAGATTGTTATCAAGAAAAAGATTAATGTTTTTCAATAAAGAAATATATTTATAATTAAATACAAACATTCAAAATCGTATAGCGTGGCAACGCAAAATGTGGCGACGCGTCACGCCACCTAGTTAACAGTCGATCTAACCCGCCGCTATAAATGTTTCACGTCAAAATATCTCTACGAATCATATAAAGAAAAAACTAAACTATACAAGTGGAATTATATTATTGATTCTAAGATGTAATATAAAAATTTCAAGATATTATTATGGACGAGACTTCGTCAATATATAATTTTTATTTAATGCAGGCGTTCTCGTGAGGCAGCTACGTTACTGAACACTACTTCTTAAGTTTATTATATTTGCGCGGAACCCAATTTTCTTTTTCTAAAATAAAAGTACATATGTATATATGGTAATTTGGGCTCAACGCAGTATTTTCAAGCATAGACTTCTACAAAGACAAACTTTAACTATTCATAAAAACGGTATAGACAAATAAATAAAAATGCAATGTCTATTTGTAATACCAAAATAATTAATATGTACTAAATTAATATGAAAGTATTTATAACAAAAAAACATTTTTGATATGCAACATCTATAGGCGAGGGAAATCTGATTGTTGGCGTGGCGATACAGACCGTGTGGAAGACGTGGTGACGCGATGCCATGCGCATGCGACTGTGCGCAATCTTGTCGCACTGAGCTTGCATACTTATTGTATTTACAGAGTTGTCTAATACGTTACACATGTGAAAATAACCTGTTTCACTTAAAAAATATTAAAAATGTATATTTTAGTAATAAATAAACAGTCATTACTTTATTAAACAAATTTGTACTGCTTTATCTTTTCATTATGCCATAGCTGATTCCTGCCGTAATTTGTTCCTTTTAGGCATATAACTTATACAAAAAATTTCGATGATCTGCCAGGCGTCCCGTAACGGCTCAATTTCTTAATTTATATGCCGGTCCGCGTGTTTGTTTTGGTTAGTCTCTGAAGCGATTTGATCGATTTTGGGGGGATTTTCTGATAGCTGATGTAAAAATAGTAACTTAGTCTATTATTTGGAAAAAAATGGTTTCGCGCAAATTTTAAAGAAGCAATTTCTGTACTAATCGTACTTCAGACGTACATTTCCACTGAACAATAGTTTTTTTTACATAATGTCTAATTTTATCCTTACATATCTGTATTAGCGGTGCAGTAGTTGAGTTCTTTATTCTGTGAACGCTGCTGGCAAGCTATTTTAGTGAAATTGGATGTAGCCACCGCGGCACCGTATCACCGTATCCGTTTGTTTTCCTCAACAATTTATGTGTTGCTTATTTAATCACTTATATCCGGCGCGGTGCTTATAATAAACGATGACGATTGTAATAAATATAATTGACATAGGATTCATACTTTTTAATTGATAAGCCGTTTTTTAACTGTATAAGTATAAGAAATTGAGTGCTATCTTTGTATGGATATTTTATTTTACTTACATTCAAGTCAGCTAAGTTATAAATTCTTACTTGTGTGTAATGAAAACCTCATTTTTTAATGTTTATTATACATGATAACATACAGGCGTAAATTCCTTTCAAATAAGTAATTATAACACGTGGCGTAAATTCTGTTTTTAATTCAATACTATTACATTAAACTTAAGACATTTAACGGACTTTGAAATTACCACGACTCTCTTGCCTGCATCTTAACCAGTACTAGTAAATCTTGGTGACTTGATATTATGCTCATGCAGTACGTCAAAGGGGTGAGTACTGAATCATATTAAATTGCGATCACCCCTCTCTCTCTTATATTGCCGATTCCAAATAATATCTTTGCGAACACAACTTTACAAAAAAAAAAATACAAAAATGTTATTACATAATTGTTTTTAAATGAAACTGGAATATACAATGTAAAGAGTTAGGTATCGTAAAGTCTTTACTGGTACCTAATAAACTATTGAATAAACTTTCACAAAACTTTAATTTGTAGTCAAGAGCATGTCAAATGTCGTAAAGTCACAAAGTTTATTTTGGGTAATGTTAGATGATGTAACTTGTACTCATGGTTCCAGAGCTTTCCATCCTCTTTTACTGAAGGTTTTAAAAACGTACCGCTATGCGTCTTAGTGGAATTTTATTCTTGATATCAGAACAAATGCGAAGAGAAAGATAACCATGAATTCTTCAACCGGACTGAGACTACTACATTACGAGATGAATGTGTGACTGTAATATATTTCGTGGGATAGTTCTATTAATCTTTTGTCTATATAGGAATACTAATAAATTATTTTCTATCCAAAGGAAATTTGATTGACCTAAGCGAGAGGAAAAATAATACTTTTCGATAAATTATCATCTAATTTAATTCATACAATAAAAATAGCAAACACAACATTAACACAAACATGGCATTACGTAATTCGGCTGAGTTTAGTAATAAATAAGAATAGGATTTATCTAAGTTTTAAGCCTGCAATCGATCAACATACGAATACTTATTACAATATATCAGATAAGTTTGAAAGATTGATTTTAGATAACAACGTAACCATTGACGTTCATTTTAGGTCTGGGCTTAAATAGACTGGAGTTAGACTTACGTTTACTGCTTTATTATTTGCCATGATATCTTCAGGTTTAAAAAGGGTCGGGATTATGAAATATTTCTAAAGAAACCTAGGGATTAAAATGTATAAGATTGATTGGTTGGATGTTAGATTCAGCGCTTAAGCTGTGAAAAGATAATAAATAGACATTTGCATTTATAATATTAATAAGGATTTATTAACAATAAATAAATAATTAAATATTTTCATAAAGGAACACACCACAAAATTAGTTGATAAACGGTTTCTTTTTAAACCTTATGCAAACAAATTCTTATAAATATTATTTTACACAGTACTTTGTCTCTCTTGTATTTTATCTTAACAATATGTTTTATCTCTACTGAGAGAAATAAAGCAAAATTTTTTTTTTTTAATTTCTCTTAGTCCTTTATTTTTTTTCTCGAACTGACCACACTATCAATCGTGGTACAGGTCAACCTGGCAAGGTATTTACAGCTTCATTGGGCTACAACCTTTTATAGTGTTTATGAAAATTGTAGTTTATTAAATTCATTTTAACAGATATCGTGATTATTATATCAGAAAAATCGAAATTTACCCAGTCGTTTTTGTGTGATGCTCTCACAACAGCACACATCTATCATTTTGTTTGTATATTTGATATTATTTATTCCAACTCTTATCTAATTAGCACTTAATTATTACATAATTGTTTTTAAACTAAACTGGAATATACAATGTAATGAGTAATGTAATGTATTAAATATAATACATTCACTTAATTGGTAGATTATTTATTAATTAATATTAATTATAGGGTGTAAGGGGTGTCGAATAACATCATAAGACTTGAGACACCCAAGCCAACCTCACCTGCACGTGGTGCACCCTGCTGAATAACGAACGAGGCAATGGCGCAAGCGGGGTGGTAGGGTTTTACAGCCTGACTAGGTCGCAACCACCATGTATATGGCGAAAAAGCCCGTAATAGTGATTCGCTACTACGGGTCGCGTTTCGGGATCAGCCTGTGCATATCCAGCTTATTACAGGTCGGCATGATAGTGGCGACCGGCGATGGACAGTGTGTCAATCGGTGGTCGCTATTATTTTTGGATTGTACTGTCCTTACCATCAGGCATAGTGCAGTCACTTTCCCGTGCTACAATAAAAAAAAAAAAAAAAAAAAAAAAAAAAAATACTGGTGATAACTTTGTTGAGTTTGAGATACTCCACATGAAAGAGGTCTAAACGCCGTTAGTTTGGTTACTAGCTCTAATTAGAAATGAGAATTTTCTATAGAATGATTTATATTAAATTGAGTTGATTTTTTCATTCTTTTGAGTGAATTTATTCAAAACTTTGTCGTTCGAACTTTTGAGTCTGTTCAAAATGGTTAAAAAATAATTATAAAATGTGTAAAAAATAATTAAAAAATGTACAATGTGTAAAAAGAATAATGACGCAAGAATTCTGCAATCTATCAAAAAATGAGTCACTGGTTATCACATGCATTGTAAGCGGTAGGTAGTTGCGACCTAATCAAGTACAGTCCGCTTGGTAACTAATAGTAGACAACTGATATAAATGTGAGATATTTCAATATGCCACTATGGTGGGCGGGTGATACTATTTATGTATGGTAATCTTACTTAATTCGGACACAAATGTCGTGTTTTATCACACACGCCACACCTAAATAATTCAACGATTCATTGGCTAACGTATACGATTCGAAGACTTTCACGGAACCCAATCTACTTTTAAAAGTAAAATAAATAGTCTTGAAAAGCGTTCATTAAAGGATTACGCCCTTAATGCTTTTCGACATCAGCCTGTAAAAGGACACAGGGTCATAAAACTCTTCCTGAACGAGTATTGGCAAATAACATATGTCCGGTCCGGTGAAGCTGTGAAGGCCCTAAATAAGGCAAATAGCGTAGTCAGTTCGAGAAAAAAAAACACATGGTTCTACAACAACATATGGTACTGTAAGGTTCAGTTTTCCTCACGACGTTTCCCTTTACTGTCTCCCGGTAGTATTATTACCAATTTGAGTTAGTAAAATATAGGGGTTCGAACCTCGAATGAGGACATCGAATTAACATTCCAGCGGTCAAACAACTCGAAAATTACGATTTAATATGTTTTTTACATTATTTCCATTTTATTAATAGCCTACTAGGTAGGTATTGAAAATTTAAAAAGTGTAATATTTTTTCAATATGGATAATTCTCTAACACATTTTTCAAATAACACCAATTTGGCCACGGAAAAAACAATTTTTAATTGATTATGATTTAGAATATGTAAGTTTCTCGTAAAAGAAACCAGAGCAGTGACATCTATCGGTTTCACAATGGAATAATAGACTTTTTTTATAGTTCTGTTTATGACAACTAATTTTTCAGATTATTCCAGCCGTTGTCTTGGCGATAATAATATTACAAGTGTCTTGCGATAAATTTAATGTTCTAAAAAGACAGTGGCTCCCTTGTTATAATTTTCCAGGGAGTTTTTCTATCTCTGAATTCATGCTCCGTTTTCCATCAATTTCACTTATGCACAATAACCGAACTATATTCGTAAAATGCCACGAATATTACGAAATATAGAGTCGAACAACAACATTATAAACAAAATATAAAAGTCACTACATGACAAAGTTCCCTCCAAAAACCAAAACCAATGATAGACTTTATAGCAATCGATATATGCACATAACTTAAGTTTATATATTAAAACTTGAGGTGTTTGCCCGAGAGTTTGTTGACATGATTAAAAACAGATTTCTTTGTTTTTCCTATAAATAATACACATTAGGGTCGTGCGGGCAGACGGTATGACATAGTCAGGTACCTATAATGACAGACACTACTCTGATAAGGACGATACGTCTCGTTCATTTGTAGTATTTATCAAAGGTAAATAGCCACGAATTGTAAATTGACAATGAAAACTATATAGACTTACAATTTTGACGAGAAGATAATCAACTCAGGACATGTTGTGACATAGAACAGTGTGTGTTACTTATTTTAAATCCTTAATAGTAACTAGTATTATGAATGCTAATGTAAGTTTGTTTGTACACGATTTAACTACTCGACTGATCGTCATCAAATTTTGCATTTACATTGTTAGGGATACAAGAAAGCCGGCGGGAGGAGGCAATGATTTGCCCAACTCCTCCGGCCACCGCAGCCGCACCTAAGGGAATGGGCCGGGGAGCCCATCTCTTCATTGCACACGTCCGGCTGACGAGGGGAGGCAGCTCGTGTGTACCCAGTCTGTCTCTCTAGTAGGTAGGAACCCGGCGGTCACCTTCCGCCGGGCGGAACGTTGGTGCGGTTATATAAGGTTGAGTAGCTGTACGATCCCTTGCCGCCCCAACAAATACGGTCTGATGGTACACCGTGAGGTTTTAGTCCGTGCCAGTCGGACATAACCCACTCTCTCCCCCAAGAGGGTGGCGTATCCATAAGGTATTTCCCCTATGTTAATAAAAAAAGGGATACAGGAACGGACATAAGGTACCTCTATATATATTTCGTGCAGGAAACAAGTACGGGAGAGGGGTGCCACAAGTTCCGATTTTCAAATAATATCATTTATCATATTATCTTCAACATGTGGAAATATTTAACAGATGTTTATCGTATTTTGTGATTTAGGATGAAATTGCCGTTTTTTATAAAAAAAATTTAAACGAATTTTTTTTCATGTATATTTTATTTGTATTAATCGAAGTAATCACCCATGCATTCAATGCATCTTTGAGCGCTTAAGGCACTCAGCAGATTTTATTTTGACAACTAGCTCAAGGGTGCGCGGCACACCTCGGCTTGGGCTGTTGCCTGATACAAGTAATTCGCGACCTATCTGAGCTAACCGAAGCTAAGCTACATATTCATACTTATACGAGTTATTAAAACATATATGTGTACCAAGCAAACATGCCTCGATAACTCTTATATGTATTTTGTGTCGGGTAATCTTTCTAAACTATTTCAGTTTGATAAGGGAAAAAATTAAAACCCTTCCACTTTCATGTGTAAGTGTGTAGGCATGCACGTGTGTGGGGACGATATGTGTAATGTTGTTGCAATGATCTAAACTCTAGGCCTGTTTATCTAACAATCACCGTCGAGTAGAAATTCTGTCGCCAAGCCCGTATTGGTGTGTTCTGACATCGGCATTTGACAGCCAGTCACCCTCTTAGTTTAATGTGTGTACCATTTTAGACCTTATTGACAGTTAACATCAGGTGGGGTTGTGGTCAAACGCTATAATAAAAAAAAAAAACACTTATTTAATCTTCCTTCTACACTTTCAATTCTGTTTATTGTATTCACAATTATGTTAATTGAACTTTAATTGTTTGCGTAAATTACAATTTTCTTATCTTTATTGCCAGACAATCGCCGCCGCCTTATTCTAACTAATATTATTTCTATAAATGCAAGCGTAAGTTTGTTCGTTTGTTACGCCCACACGTCTTAATTGCTTAGACAATAGTCATAATATTTCTTTAATTTAGAAACAATACTGTTCCAGAAACCGCGACTAGCAGCGAGTACATTTATTGTATAAACCCCAGCGGTGTTATTACAAAAATTATATGGGCACGCGTTTAACACGAGTTTTACTAAACAGTGTTTAAAGTACTGTATTACAAGGTGTCCAAGCGATCTTTAGTTAAACAACTTGTTTTTTTTTTTTAATGTAAGCAAGTCTCAACAGATGTTTAGTAACACAAATATTGCGATACTCAATAATCAGAGTTTATTATTAACCTTTAAAAAAATTTCAAAACAGATTACCAAATTAACAAATGTTTCTCAAACTGTTTTATTGTAAACATAGTTTGTAAAGAGATTTATGTAAATGAGAGGAAAAATAATGCAAGAAATGACGGAATTCGTGTAAACAAAGATATGAATAATATCACTAAATCCAGTGTACTGGGTTAAAAGTATCGTTTCTTCACCTTTTCACCTAGTTTTTTTTAATGATAACCAACATAAAAAATACCTTTGGATTTTAAAAACGTTATTTTGCTTAGATTTTGAATATATATCATACTATATGTTGCTAGCGGCTTCGCTTGTGTTAATGTGTGATATGACCGATCCCACGGGAACAGTATCTCTTTTTGAATGGAAAGTACTCCTTTGTACTCTTCTGTACTCCTTACAAAGCATGTAAAATTTTGTTTCATATTTTGGTTATGAAAAGTCAGTTGAACAGTTAAGGTGTGAAGAAATAAAAAAACATATTTGTATTTATAATATTGGTAAAGATATGGATATACTCATAGTGCCCCACGGTTTTACCTGCGTACAATTTGAACTTCTAAAACACACATACGAGATTTCCGTGTGTTTTTAGTGTTGCTATTGACGAATTGTAACATCGTTTGACAAATCCACGCAACTTGACACCCCTAATGTTTTTTGATGAAAAAAAAATGCTTTGTATGAGATGTTTTTACTATAATAATCCGTCGCTATATGGCGCTGAGCTATATTCATCGTTATTAAAGTTTACATTGTAGATTAATCCGGACAAAGTCACGAGCGGTTTCTAGTATTTTGTAATACAATTGGGTGTGTATTCAAAAGGAGGGCAATGGAATCCAGGTTTAAGGTTGTCACATTCTGTATAAGGAAATTAATTAGTTTTGTTGTATTAAAATTAAATTATAACAGAAGAATAAGCATGAATAGGTATTGTTTTTGTTGTGTGAATTTGAAACGATGATGGCTTAGATCAACTAAGTGTTCGGGCTCAGCGTTGATGGACGTAAGTTCGAATCCTTCTGAGTGGGAGATTTTGAAGAAGGAAAACATCGTCTGTAGGTGGTAGAGCCACACTGAAGCTATTACTAGTTTCAGCATAAATGTGTCGGCTCGCCCGGGGTACTACCACCCGACCCAACGAAACACACGTGTAGTAACAGTGCTTGCATTGTTGCGTTTCATTCAGTTAGTGAGAGCGCCGGAGACCCACTTCCCCTCGCCTCCCTTCTCCTCTTCCCCTTCCCTTTTCTCCATTCCCTCCCAAACACAAACTGGCAACGCACTTGCAATTCCTGTGGTGTTACTAGTGTCTATGGACGGCGGTGATCACTTAACATCATCTAACCCGCTTGTTCTTTTGTCGTCTATGATATATAAAAAAATCGTGATGATAATATATATATACCGAAATTAGTATTTAGTTCTAGGGCGCTTTCTAATTTCGTTTGGTTATCTATCACCCTCAAGTTGTAAACCTGTTGTCAAGCACCTAACTTTAACATGAGATGAGATTGTGGGCAAAATAACTATAAAGTACTTTAAAAAAAGGATTAATTTTAGAAAGGGCGTTTCAATAATTAACATTTTTTTTCTTTTCCAACTACAAAGAGTTTTGCGCGTAGACTTGTGCACGGTAATATATCCTGCGCATCTGGCCGCTTCTACTACTGGACTCCGAGAGGGGTGAAAGTGGACGCCATGGCCGAGATCAGTCGGATCAATCATCATCACAATACAATACAATATAATAATTTACAATACAAATAAGGATGACAACCCTAACCGGGACAAAGAACACTTTTTCTCAGAATCCATTGCACCGACTCGATTAACTCTATAATTTATTTTGAATAAACATTACTATAATATTATTATTAGATATGAGTATCGGACTATCTTTGTCCTTCACTTCATACTTGATTTTTTTTTTTCGAAATGACTACGCTATTGACCCAGCAAGGTCTTAACAGCTTCACCGGACTACTTCATACTTGACTATTAGCTATTTGATTGATCAAGTTTGTGACTATTGCTTAGCTCTTTAGGGTATTAGCGTGAAGTTATATACACCTTATACCCTTACTAAAAAAACGGGCTATGTAACGTATTTTTTTAATACTGTGTAGGTTTTTGTGTCTGATCAAAATCTAATCTGACTTTAAATGGCGATGTGGTCTAAGATTTGTTTATATTATAGGAGGCAAGTAAAAAGGCGGGTCAACTGATGTTAAGTGATCACCACCGTCCATAGACACAAGCAACACCAAGAGAGTCGCAAGTACGTTGCCAGCCTGTGTTGGGGGGGGAGAGAAAAGAGGAGAGGGGGAAGGTGAGGAGAGGTGGGTCTCCAGCGCTCTCAATGACCAAACGAAACGCAACAATGGAAGCACTGTTCCTTCACGTCGGTGTTTCTGTGGGTCGGGTGGTAGTAGCCCGGGCGAACCGACCATTTCATGCTGAAACTAATAATAGCTACAACGTGGCTCTAAACTTAGAGGAGGCTTGAGGTTGGTAGCTAGTCAGGTGATCTTATAAAGACCCTCTCACCATGCTGTGGTTTCGTCTAACTCGTGAAGAGCCTCCGGCGATCCAGCTACCGGCTCACACTGAGGCTGGTATTAACGAGTTCAAAAGCATATGCTTCGAACAAATGGAGGAACTGACCAGAACTGAATGTCCTGAGCACAGAATCTAAATCACTAGAGCAGCGACGGACCAGCCACTGAAAGACTGCGCCTAGTTCAAGTTTTGTATTTAATAAAAATTAATACTTATGTAATAAAATAAATAAACAGTCATTATTTTATGGAAAAAAATATAATGCTTTATCTTTTCATTATATCATAGCTGGTTCCTGTCGTAATCTGTTCTTTTATGCATATAACTTATACAAAACAATTTTGATGTTTCGCATCTGCCAGGCGTCCCGTGACGGCTTAGTTTTTTCATAATACTTTCTAAATTACGACATTACAAATCCACCAATGTTAAAATCTGATCATAATAAAAACAATGATAAGCGGGACTATACACTACATTTTTTATAGTAGTTATTTTTTAGGCTATTCAATTGTTGGTAACTTGAAAAATATAAGTAATACAATATAGATTCAAACAAAAGAGATGTACAGTCATGTAGAATTTCTTTGCTTTTGAAATAGACATATATCGTGATTGCGGAAGTATAGAATCAATTTTGTGAAAGTGCCTTAAGTGCTCGCCTTAGTAGTCCGGTGAAGCTGTTAAAACCTTGCTAGGACAATAGCGTAGTCAGTTTGAAAAAAAAAAAAAAAAACAATTTTTGGTACTAATCAAAATAAATAAAAGTCTTCAGTTAATAACAACTGATCCAGGCTCTGGACGGAGAGAATAACAGTAGTTTTTATCATCAGACAGATTCCTATACTCCGAGGATACGTATTCAACGGACGTAAGAAAAATACTGCTTTATATTAAGGAGTAACAAAAAAAATTAAAAAAAAGTTAAGGCCGTCATAAGAACTGCCGAAAGAAGTTAAAACTCAAAACAATGTATTAACTGTGTTCTCTCTATTAATCAATCCAATCTATTTTGAGCTGCACAATATCAATATTCCATGTATTTTTATTTCTTTTTTTTTTTCGAACTGACTACGCTATTGACCTTTATTTTTTGGCCTTTACAGCTTCACCGGACTACTAAGGCGAGGGCTTAAGGCACTCAGCCGATTTTATATTGGCAACCAGCTCAAGGGTGCACGGCACACCTCGGCTTGGCTATTGCCTGTTGCATGCAAAATCGCGACCTAACTTAGCAAACCTAGCTAACTATTCATATATGTTTGAGTTGTTGAAACGTATACGTGTACCAAGCATACCCGCCTCAACAACTCCATATATTTTTATCGAAAAATTGAGAATTTTTTCAGTTCGATAGGGGAAAAAAAGTAAACCCCTCCACCAAAATGTGTAGTGTGTAGGCGTGCACGTGTGTGGGGGTGATCGTGTAGTGTTGTAGCAGTGATGTATGGGTGTGTCACCGTATCGCGCAAGCAACGCACTCAAGGGCTCCCTACCGAGGGATCGAACCTAGGCTTGAGCCACTGCTGTGGGAGGCCTAATTGGGTGTGCGGGAGTGAAGTTAACCCCCAGACCGCGGCGGCGTGATCTGTGGTTACGTGGGCGTGGTTGTGAGCACACTCTGTTTCGAGGGACAGGCTCGTACTGATCGTTCGCTGACGTGATATCGTCGGGAGGATCGGTAAAAATGTGTCGCGGACGTCTTCTATATCGCCCAGCGTTGGGTACGGGTTCGTAGTTTGCGGTGGATACCACTAACGGACTGGGATGATTCACGGCTCGCTCGAAATAGCTACTCGTAAGTGATTTTGTGTACGCCCAAATGGACGGCATCTCCAGGTCCCTGTGGAGATCCGTCTTCCGGACGAACCAAGGAGCACCGGTGATTTTACGCAGAACCCGGGTCTGCAAAACCTGCAATTTATCAAGATTATTTGCGTGGGCGAAGACCGGACAACTATATGCCATTATCGGACGGATACAAATCTTATATATTGTGAGCTTATGTCTGAGGGACAGTTTGCTCTTCTGACAGAGTAAATAATGGAGGCAACCCAAGACCATAGCGGCTTTGTCTTGCACTCTGTTAATGTGTGACTTGAACATTAAATGACTGTCTAATGTGACGCCGTGATACTTGACCTCGGTGGTCCAAGGTATCTCGGTTTTGTATAGCCTTATGGGCTTTAACTTGTTATCGCGCGTTCTAGGATCGAAGACTATCGCGGCACTCTTTTTGGGGTTGATAGCTATACGCCATCGAAGAAACCAATCACCGAGTGTGCTAACGGCTTCTTCGATGCGATTTCTGAGAACATTCGGCCGCCAGCCAGAGGCGTAGATGACTGTATCATTAGCATAACAACCTACCTCGACTCTCGGGAGCTTAGGTAGGTCGCTGATGAACAGGTTGAAGAGGGTGGGCGTGAGTATTGAGCCTTGTGGCACACCTGAGCGTATCGGACGGGGCGATGAGAGTTCGCCGTCTACTCTAAAACGGAAGGTTCGATCGGCGAGATAATCACGAATGATGTGATTTAGCTTGTATATGAGCCCTTTGTCCCAGACCTTATCGAAGGCCTTGGCGACATCGAAAAAGACTGCTATTGTACGTTTCGGATTAGAGTTTTTCACGGGCGGATCCGGCTCCGGATGCGGATCTTTATTGAAATTAGAAAAAATATACTCCGTGAGGCGGAGTACTTGATCTGGACAAGAATGTTTGGCGCGAAATCCAAACTGCTCAGGCGGTATTAAACTAAGGTCGGTAATCTTAACCTGGAGGCGGTTCAGAAGGAGCCGCTCGTAAAGTTTACCTAGAGTATCTAGCAAACTGATCGGGCGATAGCTATCGGGAAGCGTAGCTTTCTTACCGGGCTTGTGAATTCCTATCACTACGGCCCTCTTCCAGACGGCTGGAAAATGACCCTGGGACATGGCCGCATTGAAGATGCAGACTAATAGAGCTATGATGCGGTCAGGAAGGAGCTTCAGAACCTCGTTTCTGATCCCATCGGGACCTGGGGACTTCCTAAGCTTGAGACGCTTGATAGCGGCCGAAACTTCGTCAAATGTTATCGGGGTTAGGGTATTCGCCGAAGGAGACGCGAGTGCATGCTCTACGGCTGTTTCGATTGACTCGATAATGGAAGGCTCAGTGTTCTCAGTGTTTGGCGAACACTGTTTCTCTAAACTCGCGGCGAGACATTCTGCTTTGTCAGTGTTATCGAACGCGGAAGGCAACCCGGGATCTCTGTCGAGAGGGGGCATTGGAATGACCGTATCGGACTTAAACTTTCGCGTGAGAGTCTAGAATGACAGGTGAGACGGCTAGAGATCTTACAGGAACCTGTCTCACCTGTCACCCCGGATTTCAGAAATACGAGACTTAACTGCTTTCCGTAAGAAACGTAAGCGTTCGCGGTTCTCTGCGGTCGGGTAAGCGTCGTGAGCACGAGTCACGGCGTTCTTTTCCGTGATCAATGCTCTCACGTCGTCAGGGAGTATAAAACGGCGTTCATTCGCCGCTTGTACCTCTTTCGAGGTCTCCCTGACGGCGGTCTGGAGATAATCAACCAGGGAATCGATGGCCGAATCCGCGTCTGCTTTAGACACCAACAAATCCGGAATCCTGATTAAACTGCTAGACGACGGACTATTTTTAAAATAATCACTAAGTTTCGCGTAATCGGCCACTCTGATCGGCGACGGGCTAAAGTCAGAGTTCTGTCCTAACTGTAATGCAACCGGGCGATGATCCGAGTCGAGTTCGTGTACGATTGATATGAATCGTACAGGAAGCGCGACATTTTTTAACAAGACTACACTAAGATAGGTACGCGGAGACAAGAATAATATCAGAGTGGCTCGTCATACCTACACGGCATACTGACACTTCCATATGAGTAAGCGCGGGCGGATTTAGCGGCATGCAATACAGCGAACGCCTAAAATAAATTAAGGTGCCACCCCCGCGGGTGACACGGTCGTTTCTGACTATACAGTAATTCGCGATTCTCGGATTACGTATACTCAGTTTTAATATCGTTTCCTGGATGAGGAAAACGTCAATCTGTCTATCGCGTAAAAATTCAGCTACTAGATCGCGCTGTGTCCGAAGAGATCTCGCGTTAGAAAACGAGAGAAATAGACCGCGTGGTTTAACTTTGTTGAGACCCACGAATTTTAAAATTATTATTTAAACGAAGGTGACCGGGCGAGGCGTTGGATGGTGGCTCCGATAGCCGGGAAACGCACTAGTGCGGTGAGAAGACCTAGCTCCTCTTCAACCTCAAAGATCGCGTGAAAGGCGAGAACCTCCTGCATGTCATGCTCCCGGAGCAGTTGTTTGAGCCAGTCTACTTTGCTGGAGAAGGAGGATGAGACGTAAGCCGCCTGTGGTGGCGGCGACTGAGGCTTGGAAGAAGCCTGACGTTGAGGACGGGGGGCCCAGGGGGCCATAGGGGCCCGCCCGGGTTGAGCCGCGCGTGGCACATAGGGTGGCGAGCGCGGTGAGGTCGTGGGCGCGGGCTCTACCGGGGTGCGGGAGTTGCCCGGCAGGCCCGGGAAGGCCTCCACGGACATGAGAGGTGGAGGCAGAGGGCGGGCGGCGGCTACAGGCGCCCTGGGCGCCTGCCTCGCCTGACGGGGTCGTTGTGTGCGCGGCGCGCGGGGACAGCCGCGATAATTCGCGGAGTGACCCGCGTTTCCGCAGAGCACACAGCTGGGAGGATCGGGAGTACCAGGAGTGCGCGCGCATTCCTGCGTGGCGTGGTCACCCAGGCACTTGACGCACCTGGGACGAAAATGACAATTCTTCGCGGAGTGCCCATAACTCTGGCAGTTATGGCACTGCGAAGGGATGTGGGTGTTGCGTGGCGGCTCAACGGTGACGCCGTTGAGGTCGCACACAGAAGTGAGGGAGAAGATGGGCTCCTGCGACCGGTCGAGGAGAACGAGGACCATATTGTATGGAGCGCGGGTGCGTGGGTGGTACATACGGTGTACCTCACGCACCGGGTAGTTATTCTCTTTAAGGGAGAGGGTGACGTCCTCGACCGAGATTTCGGCCGAGACACGACGAAGCACGACACGAAGGAGGCGCTCGTCCTCAAGAGCGTATGTAAAGTACGCGAGTTTCGTTTCCATGAGGAATCGAATTAAAGCAAGGTGATCGTCCGACGTGGGACATTTGACTCGAATGCCCGCCGGAGTGCTAAGGCCATTCGTATAATTGACCTTAAGGGTCTTGAGTCGATTAGAAATCGCGGTCCATTGCGACTTGTCCTGAATCGTAACAGGAGGCGGGGGGCGCGGCTTCCTAACTGTGGAACCCGGAGTGAGCGAGATGGAGCTAGATCCTTTCGGCTTACGCGACGGTATAGCCGGGGTCGCCGGCACACGAGCGCCACCTATGTTGGCGACTTTTACCGGGCCTACGGAACCCGATTCCGTGGGGTTGGCCGGACGACGCTTATTGTGTGAGACGGTTGTATATCCGTCTTTGTCTAATTGCGCAGAAGGCGCGGGAATCGCGGTCGCGGTCGGCTCGGCGGACGCCGTTTCGTCTAGCTCCATCTCGGAGCCGGCCTCCGAGCTGGAGCTCGATATCGGGGCCTCAAGTAGACCCTTGTCTCGCGCATCGAGAGGCGATTGCGGCGAGAGAGTACTAAATGAGTTCGCGGTCGGTAAGCAAGTCGCGTATTGAGTGCCCTCGGTGGGCTGCGACGCAAAGTCTGCGTAAGCGGCGTTAACCTTATCCTCGTTGATCCCGTGCGCAAGGACGACGAGTCGGAACCTATTCACTTCAGAGTCCATCGCGGTGGACAAGAGGGGGGGGGCCGCGAACCAACCTCCCTGCCTTAAGGGCAAGGGGGCACGCCAAGGGTAAGCTAACGGGATATCCCGAGCAATGCCTTACAGGGGGGTCCTAACTCGCCTAGGGGGAGGCCCTAACAAGCCCGAGGCCGAAGACGCAGACCGGTAAACCGGGCTACGCCCAAACAGACACCCGGGGATGGAAAAAGGGGAAAGGGAGGGTGGGAGTTCGACACCTGGACTAGACTAGGCGACCTCGCCAAGGCCTAGCTACTGGCCCGTCTACCTTTGCAGTAGGCTGCGGGGCCTACGGCGAGCGGGCAGGGTGCTCCAACCCACTTACGTTGGCACCGGGAGTTTTCCGTAGGTTGGCCAGACGACTGGACTTTATGCAGCCCGGGTTTGCACTGAAAAGTGCAGTTTGCTGCGCTCAGAATGGAGCGTCTGCGATTGACTACACTGTTCCTTCAAAAAACAGGACAGAAACGCGACGAACTCAGGTAGTGACAACGCGTACGTGAAACGATGCACGAAGCACGAGACACGCAGCCGAAGAACAATCGAACTCGCGATAACACTTCGAAAATATAACGATCACTGTTACTGAGTAACGAACGCACGTCTGACTCGCGCGGAGACACGAATTGGACTCTCATATTCCATGTACACAGGCCTCTCCCTATATTACGCGTCGCTGACCTGACGCAAGCCACGCAAGCGCAATACTATCGGTCATGCTCACTATCATGTCATGACGCGAAATTATAAATTTATCTCCTGTCAAAAATATCGCTCAACGCGTTAAAAGGAGATTTCACTTCAAAAAACAAGGTGTGTCATGATGACACACGGTAGAAGTGAAATATTTGTATTACAAACACACATTTTAGTTTAAAAAACCAACGTCACGTGATGTTATCAGTCACCCCTCTAAGTACTGACCGCGCTCGACATTGCTTAATTTGGGTGACCGGACGAGAATCGGTGTTTACCCCCGCCATTTTTCATCACACTATATAGTTGCCGATCAGAATTTCAAAGCCGTCTCATAACAACTTTAATACGAAAGTACCTAAACCTTTTAAAGCAAGTATCCAAAACGTATTGAACGTTTTTGTAATAAATACGGTCGGTGTCTAAATATAATGTTAGATGCAAGAATACATTTGCTATATGTATGAAATATGTTTTATATTATATGTTTACAATGATCATATATGTTATTTATATGTTTTGACAACCAATTACCCGGATGAGAAGAAAAAATTAAATCTGAAAGTAATTTTCGATTAGTCAAAATAATTATGGATTTACAACTAAAACTAATAACAGTAGATATCTAAAAAAATGATCTAATTCTTAAGGAGTTAAAGTAAAGTAAATTAAGATTTTTTTTAAGAAATACGTCATCTAAATATCTAAAATTGCATTGTTTACGACACTTACTACAGAAAAAATGTTTATTAATAAATATAATCATAGGAAATATTGTTTATAAATAACATAATAAATAATAACAGTTAATAGCATTAATAAAATGGACAATTAATTAAGTTCAACGATAGTTTAATTCATGTATATATTTTTAGCTGCCTTTAATCCTGGGTGTGCGCCGTAATATCAGCAATTGTTAAAAAAACTTACCCCGTTCAAATACAATTGCAAATCCCAGCACACATCCTGCGCCAAATTATCTAATTGCCATGCGGGTACGTGCGACAGCGATTTCACATTTTTACCGTTCACCATTGCCGATATAACACTGGCACATAACACAATAGTAATTTCTCGGATTAAATTAAAAACTTTTTTATTATTTTTATAGAAAAACATTATTTTTTTTATTATTATTTAATTATTACCAGCCAGATGCTCTGACCTGAGGTGATAGATATAATGGTAATAATTATTTAGTATGTGTGGTATTTATAGTTAGAACTGAGGGCTCTAAACTCGTGGATTCCGCGTGGAAAATTGACGCGCGGTGTATATACTCAAAGCATGCGCGCTTGGCGCCAACGTAATAGAAACTGGATTCAGAGGGAAGCGTTACCGAGCTTTAGCGCCTTACCATCCAACCATAACAGTCATAGGTTACGTTTGTTTATGAATAACATCGAAGTGAATGTTTGTATGAATGAAAATGTTTAAAAAAATATATGGAAAATTGAAAAATTAAAAAAAATCTCCATACAGAATGTGACTGAGTAAGATATAAGACGATGGGCAGACCTTCAAAATAATGAAGCAATTAACAAATTGATTCAGTGGATATTTAATTTTATCACAAAGTTGTACAATAATAAAGGAAGGTTGGTTTCAATTCATTCCTTACTACATCCGTCCAAAGCCAGGGGGATAGCTAGTATATAGAAATGTCTTATACATTTATGGGCCTTTTGAATACCACTCGTTATCTAAAATATAAAAACGGGCTCTCAAGTGCAATTACCAGAAAACAACATAGGTTTTTTTTCATAAACTTGTCTGAAAACTGTTTTTTAGGAAAACTTGTTTATCACTACATATTATAAACCAAAGTCCTTTGCCACGTCCGTCTGTTCGGGATAGTCTCAAAAACTACTGAACGGATTTTCATGCACTTTTTCACCATTAGTCACCTGAATTCAAATGATCACCGCTGTCCATAGACACTTGCAACACCAGGGGAGTCGCAAGTGCGTTGCCAACCTGTGTTATGAGGGAAGGGGTGAGGGGAGGGGGAAGGAAGAAGGAGGGAAGTGGTCCTCAAGCGCTCTCAGTGACCGAACGAAACGCAACAATGCAAGCACTGTTATTTCACGTCGGTTTTCTGTAAGAGGATAGTCCTACCCCGAACAAGCCGACCCATTCCTGCTGAAACCAGTTATGGCATCAGCGTGGCTCTACCACCTACATAATATATTAGGAATATCATTTGTAAAGATTTCTTTATCATCACGGCCGAACAACGTCTGTCGGACCCGCTAATATTATATAAAAATAAAATGATAAATGCGATTGTACGTGTATCACGTAAAAACTGTCCGATATATTTACGAACTGCATTTTGTTATTGGCAATACATACTGTCGATGAAGCATTTCAACTGATTTATTCCTATACCTATTACTAACTGGCCTCAGGATCACAATACTACTTAAGGTTATGGTGGATAGGTTATGAGAATAAAAGATGGGAGTGACCTCAAACGTCAGGTAGATTGTATACTTGTTTACTATTTGAAAAAATGCACTAACTTATCAATTACATTCCTACAAATAATCTATACATTGAAATGAAATTGTTATGTTTATCTCCTAAACGACATCTGCGATTTCGACGGGACTTTTTACTATTAAATTTTCAGTTACTATGTAGATCATATTTACGTTATTTCATATGGACGTAGCAACGATGAAATAATTTAATAGAGCTTATGTCAAATCGCTATAAATTTTATAAGGGGTTAGTGCCTAGTAATGACAAACTTTATATTAAAAAAATATGTTTCCTACGCTTTTTCTCCAACTTTATATCTAATTCGTTATGGAGATTTACATTGTCTATATTTGTATTTTGTCATCACGTAAGAAAAAAGCGTTATGCTCACTCCATGCGACTCTTTTTCGCACCGAAATCTGATTTTTTTTTATCATCTTGTCAATCCAAATAACATTAGGAATAATTTTTTTTTTTAATTTAATATTATAGGAAAATATTTAATATTAAAAGTTATACCGAGCGGATGGTTAGTCGCCAGCAATAATTTTACAGGATAATCATTAGTCGATTCTGTTTCTAAATCAATTAAAAAAATGTCTGTCTGTCTGTCTGTTTGTATAAACACGCATCACTACTAAAGTATTGCGTTTATCATAAAACCTTTTTAAGAAAATCATATAGCATTTATCTTCGAGTAACATTTAGTCTTTGTTTAATTAAAATCGGTTCGGTCTATCAAAAGTTATTGCAATTTTAATGATGACGCGACTTAAGTACCTACGAGAGAAAAGTAACTAGACATAGTACAGTGACTTTATTAATCACTGTTTATACAGTAAGTTACACGCGGACGAAGTCGCAAGCACAGCTAGTAAATAATAAAATATGCTGTTTCCATCTATACTAATATTATAAAGAGGTAAAGTTTGTGAGTTTGTGACGTTGTAGAGGGTAATCTCAGGAACTACTGGTCCGATTTGAAAAATTCTTTCAATGTTATCATCACGCTAAGGCCAACAGGAGCGAAGCATAGATGAAAAATCGGGATTATTTTCCTTTTGAGAGCTTCTGCTGCGTGTTACTATTAGCCCTGAGTTATTCCACGCGAACAAGGTCTAGGGCAGAGGCTATTGAAACAGTAAAATCATTTATAATGTATGCAGTTCAAATATTTTCCTGATAAACAAAATATTATAATAACTATATACGAATAAATTAATAAATTGAATTCGTAGTATTTGCACCAACTATCATTCAGTGTTTTGATTATGTTGTTTGTGTGATCTGAACATTGATCGTAACTATTTTTAAAAAACTATGAAGTTATGAATCATTATCTTTTCATAGATAATTGCCCATCACTATAATTCGGATAAATATGAAAATTAATTTTAATTTCAAAGAGTTCATATAATGTAAAGGAAGTTTATTTGTCTTGATAGGTTTTCAGGCCTTAATTAATCAATCTATCATCATAAAATTATGCATACCCATTGTCAGAGGAACACAAAAGAGCATAAGGTATATTAGATTTTATTCAGAAGTAATGTCTTATTCCCGAGTGATATAATAAATGTACATTAATATACATACATATATTTCTGACTTGTATCTACATCATAAGTGACAAATCCTGGTGACTTTTATATTATGCTCATGCAACACTTCAAGGGAGTGAGCTGGTGACTTTTGAATTATGCTCATGCAACACTTCAAGGGAGTGAGTAGTGAATCGTATCCAATCACAATCACTCCTCTCTATCTTTATATCGCTAATTTCTAAAGGTCTTTGTGCGAAAGTAACAAAATTGAAAGTACATATATGACCAGCTTTACCCGCAGCTTCGCACGAGTTTTCAAAAATGGTATTAAAGAAATATAAAATTGTGAGACCTTCTACAATCATAGAAATGCTCTTTATAACAATTGTAGTAAAGTAACATGTAACATATACATTAGATATGTAAAAAGTAACAGTGTATTAAATGAGGTCTATCACCAGCATATCTGGAACTTTAACCCACCATATAACCCACCATCTAAGTGCTTACTTACGCTGTTTTACACACTAATGAAACAATAACTTAAAATATTATTGTAAAGATTTACATTTAATATACATTGCTATAATAATTAAGATTTTGCGACTATACAAAACATAAACGTTTGTCTGTTTTGCAAGAAATTTGAGTACGGTACTCTTTACGTAATACGTTTATGATTTAAGATCGTATTAGGAAGACCTCTTCTTCAAAGCTACCTACTAATAATTGTAATGTCAGTTTGAAAACAATAAGCTGATAATTATTTTCCAATTAAAAATAAAGGATTTGAAATCTTGCTAACGCAGACAAAGTCGCTGGTAACAGCTAGTCTAAAATAGAATATTTTTTTATAAGGTTAGCTATCTAACAGTGAAAGTCTCGTGACGATTGGTCTTACCGTTTTGGAGATAGCACTGTGGGTGAAACCATGGTTAACAGCTGGTATAAACTAAAATTGCCTAGTAGTCCGGTGAAGCTGTTAAGACCTTACTAGGTCAATAGCGTAGTCAGTTCGAGAAAAAAAAAATGCCTTAATTACTTTTTATAAAGTTCGATATGTACCAGTGAAAGTCCGGTGAATATCGGTGTAACCGTTTTGGAGAAATCACTGCGTGCAAAGCCATAGATAACAGCTACTGTAAATTAAAATTGCTTAAATTAATTTATATGAGGTCAGCCATCTGTCAGTGAAAATCTCCTGAAGATTAGTCTTACCGTTTTGGAGATAGCACTGCGAGCGAAACCTTGGTTAACAGCTAGTATAAACTAAAATTACCTTAATTACTTTTTATAAGGTTCGATATCTACCAGTGAAAGTCCCGTGAACATCTGTGTAACCGTTCTGGAGAAATCACTGTGGGTAAAGCCATAGTTAACAGATAGTAATTGCTTAAATTACTTTATATGAGGTCAGTTATCTGTCAGTGAAAGTCTCGTGAAGATTTGTCTGATCGTTTTAGAGATAGCCCTACGGGTGAAGACACGGTTAACAGCTAGTCAAAATTAAAATAAACTAAATTACGTGTCCGCTAGCTTGCTTGTACCCGCTATCTGTTGGTGAAAGTTCTGTGAAAATCGATCTATCCATTTTGGAGATAGCATTACAGACGAAGCCGAGGTTAATACTTAGTAAAATTTTGAGTAGCCTATGTCACCCGCTGTAATTTCAGCTATCTGCCAATGAAATTCCCATCAAAATCGATTCAGACGTTTTGGAGATTACCACGAACAAAGAGACAGACAGACAACATTTTTAAAAAAAGCATTTTTGTCATCAGAAGCGTGTAAAATTTCATATGCAATCAGTCATTTTTTTATTTTGATATTACATACAGACACTTCATTTTTATTATATGTATAGAAGATGTATGTATATATATGTGTATATATATATATATATATATATCGACGCAAGAAAGCAGAATTGTCGTAACTTGAAAAACCTAAGTTTACACCAGAGCTAATATTATAAAGAGGCAAAGTTTGTGAGGTTGTAGGGAATACTATCCAGGAATTACTGGCCGATTTGAAAAATTCTTTCAGTGTTAGATACCTCATTTATCATGGAAGGCTATAGGCTATATGTCATCACGCTAAGACCAATAGGAGCGGAGTACCAATGAAGAGCTAGATTTTGAAAGCTTCCGCTGCGTGTTAGTGTTAGCCCAAACTAACTATTCCCCGCGGACGGAGTCACGGGCAGAAGCTAGTATAAAATTAATAATAGAATATAATATATGTAAAATATACATCGTTTGATCTCGGAAAGCCTACCACTGAAACGGGTATTAAGCTTAGTATATGGTAGTTACAATCCAGAAGGACACAAAGTGTCATATACTACCAAGCTATTATATTTGGACAGATATACTTTTTGCCTCTCGCAAAAAAAAATTAAGAATTTATTACTATGCAATAGGTAAGAGCTTATGCAATACATACAAATTATTAACACACAACGTTGACGATATTCTTGGTCAAGTTATATCAATGACCTCCAGCCGTCACTCGACATTTCACATTTGAAGTGACCGTAAACAATTTCTACAACTAATTTTTATTATGTGTCTAGCGACGAGTCTTGTATCGGTTTGTTCAATCACAAAAAATACTTTGGTTTTAAAATTATAATTTTTGTCCGCACACGGTAGCGTTGACGCTTAAAGTCACCTTTGCATATAAGTTACTCACTGTAAAGGAATCACTTGCCCCTATTATCACATACAAAATATTTCCTCAACAAAGCAATTATCTTAGTTCGTACAAGCAATAACGTCTTCAAAATTGCTAGTGATCATCCAGAGAACGAAATTCGACTATAAAGGATTATTGATGTGAAACATCTATAGGCGAGTACTGATTGTTGGTGTGGCGATGTGTGAGAGACGTGGCGACGCTATGTCATGCGCAAGCGACTGTGCGTTATCTCTCTTGCTGCACTGAGCTCGCATACCTAGTGTATACAGTGTTGTCTATTACGTTACACAAGGGAGGGTAACCTATGTCTTACTTTAAAAATAATTACAATGAATATATATGTAGTAAACAAACAGTCATTATTTCATGGAACAAATTTATAACGCTTTATCTTTTCATTATGATATAACTGATTCCTGTCGTAATCTGTTTTTTTATCCATATAACCTATACAAAACAATATCGATGTCTCACATCTGCCAGGCGTCCTTTAACGGCCCATTTTTTTTAAATTGAAAACTTATGAATCCGCGTTGAGCAATTTCATAGGTAAAATTTATTCTTAGGGAAATGGAGGGTGGATGTAAGGAAAACCATCTCTGTGTCCCTTTAAATTAGAGTGCGCTACAGTAGTAACAGGGTTCATTATTATTAAATTATTGCAACAAGTTTTACAAAAGTAGGTAAACACTCAAAAATCACTAAACGTAAAGTTCACAAAAAATCTATCACTCTACATTTCCTTGTAGCAGTTGTTTTAGTTTATGTTTACAAGATTATTTCGGCCTATCCACGACTTTTGTCTGTGCTAGCGTCATTTTTGATGGTCTTGGAACCATTATTCAGTCTTCAGAGCTAAACATTTTTTTTACCATCACCCCCATATAAGTTAGTTCTCCTTACATCTACCCTCCATAGTCGGCAAACAACGAATGAGTTCGCGTCACCAACGTCCTCGACATGCTCGTGACGTATTGCGCTTACGTCAGACTAGCGACGCGTAGTATAGCGGCTCGTATACATGTAATATTACTATTTTGTATTGAGTTTGTACGGTCCATCATAATATGTTTAATTAAGTAATCAACTGGATAAAAATAATTATTGCTCCGAGTGCTAATAGGTATGAAAATCAGACTAATATTAATAATTTCAATTTACACATTACGAAATTTAAGTAATTCAGATTACAATTATTTTAAAAATTCAAGGAAGTATACAGTTATTCCATTGCAGCTTTTGGCGGGATCTTGAAATGCCGTGTCTTCATATTTTATCCATAATCTTGTGTTATTTAGGTCTATATTGGGTAGTGTTGGTGGTGTTTTACGTAATATATAAGTAGTTTGGTTATTGTGCACAAGTGAAGTGAATCTGAAATAATACCACGGAGCATGGATTCTGACTTGCCACAGAAACTCCCAGGAAAGTTTAAACAATGTGGCCACCATCTTGTTAGTTCATTGAAATTATATCAAGAAACTTGTAATATCGTTACTCACTTGACAATGGCAGTAATAGTCTACTAGAAGACTGGTTGCCAAAAAAAAGGGGAAGAAGAAGTTATTCCATTGTTTTACAGCCTTTTCAGTTTTACTATTTTGGTTGCCTCGACTTATTTGGTTATCAAATATTAATATGTTTTTGTAGATTAGTAAAAAAGTATGGCGAATAGAGACTTAAAAATAAGGGCTATGACTAGTCGCTTGTAAGGAAAAACGTAAATGTTTTTTTTTTTTATAGAAGCACGACTAAGTGACTGCACTAAGCCTGACGTTAAGCATAATACAATCCAAAAACATCGGCAACCACCGTGAGACAGATTATCCATCGCCGGCCGCCGCTGTCATGCCGGCCATAATGACGAAAGTCGTCCGGTACTGGATATGCACAGGCTGGTCCCGAAACGCGACGCGCAGAAGCGAGTCACTATGACAGGCTTTTTCGCCATATGCATAGTGGTTGCGACCCAGTCGGGCTGTAAAACCCTACCACCCCGCTCTCGCCATTGCCTCGTTTATTGATCAGCAGGGTGCACCACGTGCAGGTGAGGTTGGCTTGGGTGTCTCAAGTCTTAAGATGTTATTCGACACCCCTTACACCCCAATGTTTGTAATAAAGGCATATGTTTTACCGTTTCATTACATCCTCTGATGATAGATGACAGTGTGGTGTAAGGAGGTAACACGCTAAGCCTATAGGGGGACTGGCTCTCAAATGCTGTAGCCGGAACACATCAGGAGACGCTTGTCGATTCGCAGCTCAAGAGTGGTAGCTAGTTAGACATATTCTGACAAACGATAGTTTCATCGCAACGATTTCTTGCTCTGAATGCTTTGACACTATTGCAAAGAATCGACTTGAACCATCGTCACATAAAAATTATAGATATTAAATTATTTTTATATTTAATAAAAGATTTTTGATGCACTGATTCATTTGTGGGTTTTACCACTGTTCATATTTTTATACCAACTTTCCTTATAATTGTAAATAAAGAATATGTAACAAATACAATTATCCTGAAACAAAACTAAAAATAATAAGGTATTTTGATACAAGGAGTGTATTTATATACCTTCATATATATTTACCCCGATAAGCAGTGAATACATAAAATATATTTACTATCTGTACCATTAGTTAAAATCATAAATTAGCGACACGTACGCTTTGCTTTTAGTATAAGTATGTGTTGTAATCTTATCAGGAATAAAAATAGAAATAACGGTTTCTTATCCAAAATCAAATACGGTGTTATTAATTTACAACAAACTGCTGTCAGTTATTCTGCTGTTGGATCATTTGTATCGCAGTACAATTTGGGAGAATAGCACTACAGTTTCAGTCCGGTGAAGATGTCAAGACCTTGCCAGGTAATAGCGTAGTCTGTTATAGAAAAAAAAACACTACCGTGAAGTGGATAGTAGTTTGTTTAATGGATTTTGGAACGAACAGCGTGAGGTGCTTTCTCTTTCACTTATTCGTTAGTGTATACTACTTGCTTGTTCGCACATTGCGATAACGTAGGACAACCAAATTTGTTGTCAATAATAATAACGGGTAACTGACAATCAATAGTAAAATAAATGTCAAGGCAGAGTCATAAGTATTGCCTACAGAAATGAAAACTTAAAATAATGAAATAAGTGTATTTTTATTTTTAAATGAATTATAGTATTAACTATTTAAATTTCATAGTTTGTAAATTAGGTTATTTAGTTTGTAAATTAGAAATCTAGGTGATCTCTGTAGGTGGTAGAGCCACGGTGATGCTATAGCTGGTTTCAGCATGAATAGGTCGGCTTACTAGGGGTAGTACCACCCTCTGACAGAAAACCGGCATGAAGTATCAGTACTTGAATTGTTGCGTTTCGTTCGGTCAGTGAGAGCGCCGGAGGACCACCTCTTCCTTCTCTCCCTTCCCCACCAACACAAGCTGGCAACACACTTGAGTCTCCTCTGGTGTTACTGGTGTCTATGGATGGTGATGATCACTTAACATCAGGTGACCCACCAATTCGTATGCCTATGATATAAAAAAAACTTATTATCGAAATTATTATTAGTATCTCTTTCACATCAATTGGGCTCCAAATTAGAATTATATATCGTTTATACAGTTTATTAATTCCTTAAACATAATAATATCATGGGCTGCACAAATTCAATACAAAATATCAATATTAAACATACACAGGCTCTTATACTACTCGTCGCTAATATGACGCAAGTCGCGCAAGTGCTGTACAGGCGCTCACGCTTAGCATATCGTAGTCCGGTGAAGCTGTTAAGACCTTGCTGGGTCAATAGCGTAGTCATTTCGAAAAAAAAAAAAACAGCATATCATGATGCGAAATTTATAAATTTATCTCCTGCCAAAAAATACCGCCTACATAAATATTTTGTTATCCATTACATAGGAATAATGCAATACATTATTAGTTGTACTAATAAGGTCATTATTAGTACCATATATCACCAATCATGAGGTATTTTAACAATATATAAACAAGACGTTGGTCGGTTTCAAGTTGTCGAGTTACACAAGCGTCCTGTTACAATCGAATCGAAATCGATGTTGCATACATAATATAACAACGCCTGCCCCTGTTACCTACCGATGACAAAACACTGAAACAAAGATGAATCTGACAGTTTTTGATCAATTTAAAATCGTATTTTGCATATATAGTAGCAATTCGGAAAACCGTATTCAGATACACTTTTTTTATATTCAGAAACATTGATAAAATTCATCGCTGTTTGGCAGATCACGATTAAAATTGGCAAATCGGTTTTTTTCTCTCAAGTTTTTATGCTATTTGTGTTATTAACAGACTAGCTGTGCCCGTGACTTCGTCTGCATGGAACCTTTTGTTAAAAAAAACATTGATAAATAAAATCATTTGAATATATTAAGCTCATTTACTTATCTACTTTTCTCTCGTACTTAAGTTGCTTAAAATTATAATAAATTATCCTTAGCAACTTGTTCTGATTTCCGGTATCTCGGTTCTCTGATCCAAAACGACGGCTGCATAGGCAATGACGTGAGGAATATGTTAAATGCGGTGTGGATGAAATAGGGAAGGTGTCTGGTGTAGCTTATGACCCACGAATACACTTAAAACTATTATAAGAGCAGTCCTATTGTATGCATCCGGGTGCTGGGCGACGAAAGAGACAGAAGAAATCTACACGTGGCCGAGAATGTGTTGTGTAACTAGAATGGATAAGGTTAACACAGAGGAAGTTTGAAAATAGCACCAGTGACAGAAGTTGAGGAGTAATAGGTTAGCATGGTATGGGTATGTCATGAGGAGAGAAGAAGATCATGTAACTAGAAAAGCTTTGAGTATTATGGTGGAGGGGTATAGGTCTAGAGGAAAACCGAAAAAGGTATGGATGGATTGTGTGAAAAATGATGTGTGTAAAAGGTGTGAATACTGAGATGATACCTGATCGACGGATCGTCGGAATCCACGGAATTGACAGCTCAAACAATGAAATAACTGAATTGTAGTCTGAATTATTTCAATTGCATCATTTGTAGATTGAAATTATTAACATTAATCTTGTTTTACACGTCTATGTGCACTTGAAGTAATACTTTTATACATTTTTATACAGTTTATTAATTAATGTAACATAAATAAAACATTATTAACATTATTCGTAAAACATTTATTCTTAAAACTTATATGAATAATACTTCTTATTTCAACCCAATTGTACGTATGACTCGTATATATAATGAGCTTACAAGCAAACACATTTCATTAGACATTTTTGACCATCGGGCATTCAAATTCAAAAAAACAGTTAAACACATTTTATATCCATGACCATCTAAACAACAGTTTCCATATTATATTTTAATATTCATTATTTATGTTTCACAACCTGTTCTTTATTTTTTTTTTTTTTTTCAATGGGTTAATTTTAGTTTTCATAATTGAATTCATTTGAACTTTTTCGTTTATTTTTTTATATATAGTTTTTTTTAATCCAATGTTTCTATATATTTAAACAATTATTATTTCCTTATTATTATTATGATTAGTGTCAGTTAAGTTTCTATGTGATAAAGCATTTTAGGTCATCAGTCTAGTTTATTTTTTTATTATTGCTATTGTATTATTATATTTATATAGTATTGATTGTCGACTGTTGCTTTATCCATGTGTAAATAAATAAATAAATAAATATTATGATAGGCTGATGACACATGGGTAGTACGAAAGGATTGGAACATTTAACCAAGGACTAAGATCTTTGGAAGAAGATGGAGGATGGCTGGCTTTTACTCAAACAGGAGTATATATTTCAACCAAAGAGGAATAATATGATATACTAACAATATTTTTTCAAGAAAACTATCTAACAACGATAACAACTTAAAAAGCCGTAACTTTGAAATATAAAATAAATGACATTGTTGTTATATTATGATTGGTTGCACAATAAAACAATCTCAATAAAATATATTAATATTACATCTACAGAGGCCACTATACTACGCGTCGCTAGTCAGCCGCACGCGCGATACGTCACAAGCACGTCGAAGTCATCGGTGACATCAACTCATAAGTTTTCCCTTACCAAAACTCGCAGAACGCGGCTAAAGAAATTTTCACTTATAAAAATTAAGAAAATCGGTTGAGAAAGATGTTAAACTGTTATATCAACGTGCATTTATAGGTAGTCTAGTGGTCACTAAGTGGTCAAAATTTAATTTTAATTAAATGTCAATATTATTTAGTTTTACTTTCGTTGCGCAAATATTGTAAATTTGTAAGGACAGTGACGTATGACTAATAAAGATTCGTAAATAAAGGCTTCGACTCAGCGATGTTACAGAAAAATACTAATTATATCTTTTTGTACTGATAACACTAAATCTCATCAATAGTTACTAACCAAAAAAAATTAGAAAAAAAGGTTGAGAAACAGAGGACGAAAAGGTACTGATATGTTTTCTGTGCCTGTTGATATGCTTGATGGTGGCAACTAAATCGGTTACAGAATCCGAACACCTTGCTTTATAGAGGATCAGAGCAGATGCAGTGTTGTAGGCAGTCCCTGCTCTCGGCCGAGAGGTGCGTAAAACGGCACCATGGGGTTTAGCCCATGCGAATCGGAAATAACCCATCCTTACTTGTCCGGCTAGGTGGGTATCCGTTATAGATTTCCCCATGTAAAAAAAAAGGATACACACCCGCCGATATTTTTTTTTCGAATTGACTACGTTGTTGTTTTATGAGCCTTATTAGCTTCATCGGGCTAAGAACGCGAGTGCTTATGGTCAAGGGTGCCAAAATTGCCGAACCGCGGCTTGAGCTGTTGCCTTGGATATAACAATGCAAATCATATCAAACTAAAGAAGCTAAACCTAGGCATGACCCTATAACGATTTGTGAATATGGTGTATTGTCAGTGATACAACCAAATTTAAAAGGTGCCTTTTTGGGCAGCATGGACCTATAACTAAGTAGTTTTAAACAACGTGTATTGTCAGTGGTGTAACCAGATTTAATGAATCACTGTATCATTGTTTTTTTTCAACTTCTCACCGTTGAACTATATAGTGTTTTCTATGACTGTGATCTTGAATCTTAAGACACTATCTATAGCATTATTAGTTTGTTGAAAGGGCCTGAAATTGTGAACAAATTTTTGCACACATCCTTCCTTCCTACCACATTCCCTATTGCTCTGGGTCCCAGTATGATATATGATAAGCTCATAAGCCAGGCAAACACGACTCTTTTCAGTGGCTCCACCTAAATATATTTAATCATGTTTATATATGTCTGTGCATTTCTTATCCAATGTATACTAATTAACTGTTTTTTAATCTTTCCACGTTTTCCCATACGACAAGGGAAATACCGCATTGATTTTTTAATTAATACCGTGAATGGAGATATTTATGAAGTTTATTCTTGATAATATATTTACAACACAATTATTGAATATGTTTCACAATTATATTTATTACTTGTTTCGCTATGTAGTTAACATATACTTGCTCTTAATAAAAGTACCTTGTTTCTTAAGTTACGTAATAAACTGTAGGGAATAAGATAGACTTTCTCAACCTTTTTGGTGCCATGGTTCATTAAATAAATAAAAAGTTTTTTCTTTTACAACATGCAGGGTTTTTAATGTTTGACCACAACCAAATCCAATATGGAATAACGATATGGTGCAAGATGGTAAACAGGCTACACTTAGAGAAGTGGTACTCAACCTTTTTATTAAACGGGCCAAAAGCACGTTTCACTCATGATGACGCGGGCCGTAAACTACAAATATTTAGGTAATCTATAAATTTCAAATTAACAACGTATTAATATAGTGAACAATGGTTGTCCAATAAAACAATCTTGATATAACCCTGATAATTCCCTCCTCATGGTTTTTCTGATGGGCCTGAAATTTAAAATAAAGTATAATCGGGTGGGCCAACGACTCAGACCCGGCGGGTTAAGATTAAGATTTAAATCTAACGTATTTCTACTTTTTAGATTTTTGAAAAAAAGAATGTTGCAGGTTTCTTAAAATAAGTAAAACATTTCAATTATTTCTAGAAATGTCAATCTGTCTGTTTAAACACGCATTACTGCTAAAACACTACGCTCATGATAATAGCTCAAGAAAATCAGAAAGCATATACTAGAGTAATAATACTTAGTCTTTGTTTCATTACAATCGGTTCACTCTATCAAAAGTTATTGTATTTTAATTAGGGTGACTTGAGTACGATAGAAAAGTAATTGAACTTAACACATTTAGGTATATATCTATTGACCCGGGTGCCGGGTGCCGACGACTCTTTATGGAAGGTGTGCGGGCGATGGCCGCCTACGGGGCACCGGTCTGGGCGGACGCCCTAGGTGCCGCAAACGTGCGCGCGCTGCGCAGTGCGTATCGTACGGTGGCACTGAGGGCGATCCGGGCGTACCGGACGGTGTCCTCGGCGGCGGTATTTGCGCTCGCCGGCTCCCTTCCTTGGGACGAATTCACGGCGGCGAAGAAACGTAATGGGCAGCCTCCGGCTCCCAGGGAGATAGAGTGTAACAGACGGGAGTCGCGGGCGGGGGCGGTAGAGCGGTGGATGCAGGACCTAGCGGACGCGCGCTACGGAACGTACACCGTCGACGCCGTCCGCCCGGTCCTGCGAGAGTGACTTGGGAGGGAGTGGGGCTCCTTGACGTTCAGGATGGTGCAGGTACTCACCGGACACGGCTGCTTCGGATGGTACCTGCACCGGATCGCTCGTAGGGAGCCGAC
>JACEII010000068.1:611027-724103 GCA_014332785.1 Antheraea mylitta | reverse complement strand
ATAACTCATCCTCTCCCACGGGAGGGTGGATATCCATAAGGGATTTCCCCACGTAAAAAAAAGGTATATCTATTGACACTGTTTTTATACAAAGTTCCACGCGGACGGAGTTGTGGGCACAGCTATTATAAACATAACGAATAATTGAAATTCATTATATCATCCTATATGATTCATAAAATTCATGATTAATTTTGACGGATTAAAATAAAATATCCCATAACATTTAAATATTTCACATAAAGCGATATACCTTATTAAAGGTAACAAAAACTAAATGACTCTACCTACGATGGTTCAGAAATCTCATAAAGGTCGTAGAACTTTGTTAAACGTTTCCGTACTTTTTTTTTAAACACCAGGGCACCGGTCTTTGTTACCTTGACGCCATATAATACAACCTTCGTGTATGTAAGCAGTGGTCATTGAACTGATAGATATTATTAAAGCGCATTTATTTTTCAATCATACGTACATTAGGGAACAAGGACCACTCTGCTAATAAGGTGTGTCGAGCGAAACAAACAATTTTTTTGCACGTTTCGATTTATATTTTATCTGATCATATTTGTGTACGAAGTTAATGAATAAAACATGTAACATTTTAATACTCTGTGTTTGTTTTTACCTAACGTCCTAGATTTGGTGTCACTTTGAGGTCTTATCAGAGACGTAAAATCATATTTAAAAATATCATTAAACAGGTTGTTTCCGGCGAAAGGTATTTTATTTCATTTTTTAATGTATGTCCTAACCTTTATTCTATTAAATTATTATCATGTATAATCTGTTTAAGTGTCCAATGGCGTAACATCTTTAATATTAACTTGCGAAGTATTACGCTTCAAATAGTGGTGGTAATCGATGTATATATAACTCAGAGAGACTAAAAACTATAGTTAATTGTTATATCGGTCTATAACAGTTCTATGGCAGAAGGGACCTCAAGTGTGAACGACACGATATAAGAACCACAGACCCAGTGAAAATGTAATTCTAATCCTGTCTATTCACGTGTAGTTGGCGTCGTGTTAATAGTTCCTGAAATAAAATAATCAATATCTCTGTTACAATTCACTTCATTGCTTTTTCATATCGAAATTTACATATTTGTAGGCAAGATTTACCAATAAACAAAAATAATAGTTTTAATAACTAAAAGCTAGTTAACCTGTTCATCCAACTGTGCCTTTTATATTAGTACCTATTATTAATCTGTGTTTACATATTATCATGAATATTTTTTGGGAGTTTTTGGCGGGATCTTAGAATGCTATATAGTGGTCTTTATATTTTATCCATAATCTTGTGTTATTTGGCTCTATATTGTGTAATGTTGGTGTGCTTTACGTAATATAGTTTAGTTATTGTGCACAAGTGAAGTGGATCGGAAATAATACCACGGAGCATGGATTCTGACTTGCCACAGAAACTCCCAGGGAAAGTTTTAACAAGGTGGCCACCGTCTTGTTAGTTCATTGAAGTTATATCAATAAACTTGTAATATCATTACTCACTTGACAATGGAAGTAATGGTCTTCTAAATAGAAGAATGGTTGCAAAAATAAAATCGAAGAAATATTTTTTAGTTTTTGTTTTCCTTCCTAAGGAAAAGTCAAAGGTATCTAAATCATACAGCCAAGTCAATCGTCATATCTTAATCTGTGTTTAATTTGAAAGGTCATAGCCGTGTATTAAGTATCAAACAAAGCATGAACTATAACATCTACCTCTATAATCTTTGTACAAGTAATAATATATATCGTGCATCACTAAAAAGGGAGTTAGTAAATACACTGGGGGTATAGAAAAACCCCAACAATTATGAAGCTCGTTGGGTAAATGAGTAAATTGTACCTTGGTAAAATAAAACACACTGCGATAGAATATAATGAAGTCGATACATAAATAACGAGTCCATATTCAACCCGGATTTAGGTTTTACGCGGTCTCAGGGAAAGACATCACTTACAACTTTAGTTTAGTAATAAGTTTAAGTTTAATTGCCAAACGTTAGAAAACTCAAGTGAGTAATAGATACATTAAAAGCTACTAAATATGCATTAATACATACTTAATCTAGCATTAATTTATAGTAACATTAGTTTCGAAGTTTCGCACCCTTTCAAACGAATCAACAACGGCGCATCTTTGCGTTCGCGCGTCACCGAATTTTGTTTCAACTTTTGCAAGTAAAATTATAGACGTCCTACACTCTGATTCTTGATGAATATTTAGTAATAATTTTAAATATTTACAAGTAAACGTTTAAGATTTACTAAACATGTACAAACGGAAATCCTAAAGAAGTTATTATTACATGATGAAATGTAAAATATCAGGATATATGCTAGCTAACCTTCAATTAAAAATAGACTACAAAAACATATTTTTCTCATCGAGTTCAATACATATAACCACACGATATTAATATTATAATAAATAGGTGTGTAACTGGCAACGTAATGATTTATTATGACGAATGTTGGCGCCAAAATTCTGCACAAAAAACAAAATGACCGACCGTGACTCTAGCAGAAAAGGTTCCGAGTTTATAGCATTGAAGGTATATATTTCTGAAATTATAGATCGTAAATACGTTTTCTATAATATATATATATCCTACCCTTATACATATTTATTTGTAGAGTTGGAAAAATACATACCTACTTATTTGCTCATCTTAGTAAAATTCATGGTAGAAATAGTTACTTGTATCATACTTTATGTTGTTAGGCTAAGTAATAAAGTGTTATTACTTCGCCCAAAAATATAAAGTTTTTGCGAAAATACTATAGAATTCACGTAGATATTACGTGTCTTTTTTATTTATAGGCACTTTGTATAAATCACCAATAAACGAACGGATAATGGAGTCACTTCTCGCGTTTGTTTATTCTCCTAATATTCCTAAACTACTCAAAAGATTTTGATATGGTTTTCACCATTATTTAGATATTTTTTTACGAACCGTTATTATGAATACGTATTATATTTACAATAATCGATATATTTAGATTGTTAAGATTGTTACGCTAATTAAACATCAAAATAGTACACTTACTACGAAATTGTATCTTGTAAAGAGGTTTACAGAAAAGTCCATAAATGTATATTTTTGCATCGTAAAGACAAATTATAGTTTTTTTTTTTTATATTTCTCATATTGTACAAAGATCATGGTTATTTGCAATACCTGTCTGATAAAATATAATTAATATTAATACTTTTCTAATTATATTTTTGTTATGTTGGTATTAATCGGAGCTCCAGTTTCGTTTACAGCATATAATTTCAGTATGTGTCTTGGGAAATATAGCATCCATATATAAATAGGCAGTGACGAAACGTTTAAGAATATCTCCCTTCTCTATTTGTCAGCAGATCTTCTTACTATTTTTGTTTCATAGCGTACTTTTGTGTTATAAATTAAAAATAATGATTTTTTTTTCTCTATGGTCGAAACAGGAGCACTCGTATTTAAAATTACGCGTAGAAAAAGTTGTTTGTGTGATAATATCTACGAAACTTCTTTGACTTTGATGTACTGTGAATGTCAAAGCGTCAGAAATTGATCTCATCGCTTAAACATTTACGACGTCACATTAGATACAAGCAAAGCCGGGTAGCTTGTAGATAGTATAAGAAAAAGTTGATATGCCTATTTATGTGTTCTCTTAATTCTTTTAAACTACATAACAGAACTAGAAACGTCCTTCATTATAACTTAGAGAATTTCTTTCGCAATATTTATCACCTTCGTCATCATATCAGCCTGTAAGAGATCCCAAGACTGTATAAGAGACTGTAGAGACATATTTCCACATACAGAAAATAAATAGTACATACCGGGGTTCGAACCTGCGAACATCAAATAGACTCCCCCCCGACACTACTGATACGAGTTTTTGTGTACAGTATAGTATATACATATTCTATATTATAGTAAGTATACAAAAATCCTTATGTATAATGTCATCGAAAGAATAATTTTACCAAATGTTTTAATAGAAATAAATAATAATACTGCTATGTTATCCAAAACTTCTATATAATAAGGACATGTTTTTATGTTATTACAATGTGAAAACATAGCAATTCCCTTTTGGTTCTTTCACTGAGAAATGAGAATTCAGAAACTGTCCACTCTTGGCGATACGTACTTCTTGTCTCCGGTCAACTTTCCGCAAGCGATTTGTCTATCGCGCTCTGTGCGTAACGCCTAGAACAATATAATATCATAAATATTATATGAATATAATATTATATTGTTAATAAGAAAAGAATGTGGTGTCGTGGGACACCAGCTAGGAACGAAGTTCCTTCGACTAACATAGAATCGAAACAATTTGCAAAAAAAAAATACGACTGTTGCGCCTGCGCACGTCTCATTCAACGGTTTTATACCACGCACTTTTCGTTACGGTCTTACTATCACATTTTTTTCAGTTCGGACGCGCAGCAAAATCCCTATCTCCTCCAAGCCTGTCGTAAGGAACTTCGTTCCAAAAACCATAAAAATTATATTCATTTGATAATTTAATCATTGGGTACGGTAAGTTAAAAAGGCTGGATCAAATGGTAAATGAATCAGGACCAATTACAACCGGACGCGGAATATGAAAGGGAACAGGGAGAGAAAAAGTTTCTACTCTCTTTTAAATTTGACAGCACAAATTGTATAGCAAAAAAAAGTTCATATTACTAATTATATTTTATTGTTATCACGTTTTAAATTCCCGCACACCAGATTAGGCCCCCCTCGGCAACGGCTCATACCTAGGTCCGTTGCCTCGGCATGGAGCCCTCGAGTGCGCTGCTCGCGCGATACAGTGACACAAAATCTTACATCACTGCAACAACAGTACACATATTACCCCCACGCACGTGCACGCTTACACATGAAAGTGGAAGGGTTTTATTTCTTTCCCTTATCGAACTGAAATAATTTGGAAAATTATCCGATACGAAATATATATAGGAGTTGTTGAGGTATGTATGCTTGGTACTAGGACTGTTTATATTTTTAAAACTATCGGATTTCTGATATATCGATATTTATGAAAATATCAATATCGGACCTCGATATATTGGAAAAAATATCGACATTTCGATATATATCGGCTATGTTTAAAAAAAAATGTAATTCAGCTTAACATTGATTTACAGTTTTTAAATAAGATAATTATGTGTACCAATATTTTTCAGTCCGTCAGTTACTAGTTTCACTAGTAGAATAACATTTCGATGTCTGCTGGTTCGAACTCCGGTGAGTAATAATGAATTTTACAAAATTCGCGTACACTTACTAATTTAAATCGGTAACAGTATCGTCTGACGGTCAAGGAAAACCCCGTGAGAAAACCTGAGCCTGAGAAATGTTCTGGTAGTATTACTATATGTGAGAAAACGTACAATTGTGGTTTTCTCAGAGTTTGGAATTGCCAATACGCCGTGGGCTAGTGTGGTGATATGTCCATACCTTCTTTCAGGAAAAGGTCTGTAGCCCAGCCACTGCAGGCTCTTACAGGCTGATGGTAATGAATATTTTTCAGCGAGAGATTTTTAAAATAATATTTACTTCATATGTTCAGCTGTTTCACTAGGTACTATGATTGCTACTAGCCTGTTTCATGTTCATTGATCCAAAACGTAGCAGCGTAGACAATAACGGAAGAAATA
Source organism: Antheraea mylitta (assembly GCA_014332785.1). Taxonomy (NCBI): domain Eukaryota; kingdom Metazoa; phylum Arthropoda; class Insecta; order Lepidoptera; family Saturniidae; genus Antheraea; species Antheraea mylitta. The sequence goes on along the minus strand of JACEII010000068.1, from coordinate 718,421 downwards.
GGATAAATGCAGGATGCAGGAAATTGAGAAAGACGTTCAGGTTATGCGATCCACTTGATGCGATGCCCTTGAAACTCACGGGGAAGGCGTATAAAATTATTATAAGACACAGTTATACTGCATGCATTTGAGTGTCAGGTTACAAAATAAACGGATGAGAAAAAACTGTACGCGGCAGAGCTGCGATTGTTATGATGTATGGTGTAACTAGAAGTGATAGAATCAAAATGTATCAGGTAAAGTTTGGAAACATAACCAGTGACAGAAAAGTTGAGAAATATGAGGTTAGCATGATACAGGCATGTCATAAAGAGAGATGAAAGACTTATAACTAGAATAGTTTTAAGTGTGAAGGTGAATAAATATAAAAGTAGAGGAAACCGAAAAAAGTATGGATAAAGTGTGTAAAAATGGCATATGTAGTAAGTGTGAATTCCGAGATTATATCTGACTGAGGAGACTGGAAAAGAAAAACATAATGTATCGATTCAACCTAGGTGAAATAAAGCTAAGAAAATGATTATGAATAAAATAAAATATCGACCGCCGATATCTAAATTATAATATCAAAATATCGATATATCACCCAAAAAATATTACTAAAAAATATCGATATTTTAAAATAAAAATATCGATATTTTATCAACAGTCCTACTTGGTACACATATATGCTCCAACAACTCATATATGTATGAATAGTTAGCTTAGGTCAGCTCAGACAGGTCGCGGATTGCACGTGTCGGGCAGCAACCCAGGCCGAGGTGTGCCGTGCACCCTTGAGCTAGTTGCCCAAATAAAATCGGCCGAGTGCCGCAAGCGCTCGCCTTAGTAGTCCGGTGAAGCTGTTAAGACCTTGTTGGGTTAATGGCGTAGTCAATTCGAAAAAAAAAACGTTTTAAATTGTAATTAAACGCGAAGTCGTTGGCAGTTTAATATATTATAGATGAATTAACTCATACAATTAAAATCGCAATAAGTGTTTAACTTTACTACTTTGGTTGTAAAATATATAAATTTATGCCTGTCAATATTTTAATAGCAATATCAGTAAAGGCTCGTACACCGATTTGAAGCGTCGCACACTGGACTGAAAATAGGCTTTCATAAACTTGGAGATTTTTTTTTTATTGTAGCACGGCAAAATGACGGCGGCACTATGCCCGATGGTAAGCACAGTGCAATCTAAAAATAACAGCGATCACCGATTGACATACCATCCATCGCCGGTCGCCACTATCATGCGGCCTGCAAAAAGCTGGATATGCACAGGCAAACGCGACCCGTAGAAGCGAATCACTATTACGGGCTTTTTCGCCATATACATGGTGGTCGCGACCCAGTCAGGCTGCAAAACCCTACCAAACCCACAAATTTTTTTTATTTTTAAGTGTTGTTTTTTTTTTGCTTGGAATAGCTTTAGTAGACTATTATTATACTCATATATTCACTTGAGTTAATTTGGCTTAAAAACTGACAAGGTATATTTTATTTACGGAAATTTTGTATGATGTTGACATGAAAAACCAGGATATCTCTGGAAGCGCAAAGAAAACCATAATATCCTTTCATATGGTTATAGTACTAATTATTTATGATTTTTTAACATACTTTATATCACGGTTACGGCTGCGATTTTTTTTTAAAAACAGGTCAAATATTTTATATTTATTATTTTTGATTTGGATGATTTTTAATATCCTGAGATCTGAATATTTCATGTCTAGATTATCTAATTCTCAAAAAAAAAAGAATCAAGATATTATGATGGCAATAAATATATGAACATATGTATATTATTAATGACCTTGGCAAAATGAAGAAGATACAATAATCGAGAAGTATGTTAACAAAGACGAAATAATGTATTACAAATTTTTTATATTCTAAATCGATAATACATTAACTCATAACATACATAATACATATAACAACTATCAACATTAGCTAAGATTAATTACTCACAAAAAAGAAACACAGAATTGAAAAATGTAGATAGTGAAGATTGTTGGCGTGATGCTATAAATTTTCTTATGTAAGAAATTCAAGAAAGTGCATCCTAAAAAGTGAAAATCTACAGTAACAAGTAAATAATGTCTTTAATGACGTACGTAGAATCAATAAGCCTATAAAATATGATAAAAAAGTAAATTAGAAAATAAACATGTAATAAGATAGTAAAGTGTGTCGCTTTTTTCGGACTTTTATTTTGAAATCGGTTCTATGTTGAACACATCCAAAAACTCTGCAATCCAAAAGTTTGGTTTATTGTACCTTTTAGAAAGACAAACAATTGTCTTTAGCACCTGCTTTAATAGCTGTCCTCTTCTTAGAAAGTTTTAAGGATAAATCCAACACTATCGCTATTTTGAGTGAAAAACTTAGTGAAGGATCTGGTTTCTTGATCTTTTAATTAATTTTTACAGCTTTCAACTCGCATTTACTTTTAGTCATTTTTTGTAATTGTCTCTAAAAATCTCAGCATGACGCTGATCGCTTTTCGTTTTCTCTAAAGGTCAAGAGAACCTTGGACAAAGTTCCTTTAGTGTAACACTATCTTCCTCAGAAAGGCTGTCGTCCAATTGAATTATGAGTCCTCAAACTATGCTTCGTAATTGAATAGGCTATTCTGATTTTTAAGCATCACAAAGCCCAAGTAGGTTTATAAACTTTATAATTTATGGCCATAGTCACAGCAGTTATAAAGTTTGTAATAAAGTTTAAAATCATTTTCTACCACTATATACTATAGTACGACTCAATAAAGATTTCCAAACGAAGATTTTACAAGCCTATGAAGTAACTATTTAAACTCATTTACTAATTAATGAGATCTTGTTTGACAGTTCCTCCTTATTGATTTCTTGATAATACAATTTTGTAACATATTAACTCTAATTATTAACACTAAAAATTATCCATTCACAAAACAACGAAATAATACATTTGACCTTTTTTAAAAAAAATCGCAGCCGTCACCATGGTATAAAGTATGTCAAAAAAACATAAATAATTAGTACTATAACCTTATGAAGGGATATTATGGTTTACTTTGCGGACTCCGATTCGTACCGCCGCGCCGTGGGGGTTGGTCGCGTGCGTAGTGCTCATTCGATGTGAATTTCACATCAACAATTTCACATTCATGTATTCACATCGAAAGTTCGGTATTTCGTACGTTTTGTCGCGTTTTGCGGTCTTGTTTCCCTTCTTGGGACTTGATTGCAGGCGTTTTTTTCAGAACGTAGCAAACTGCACTTTTCGGTGCAATTCTAATCGCACTTTTTAGTGCGTTCTGCGTGTTCTCCGTGTGCTGCGTGTCGCCGTTCCGCGTTCCAGGAGTTCGGCGCTTCGTGCTTCGCTCCGTGGTTCGAGCTCCGTGTCGTCGCGCAGTCGAAGAAAGAAGTGTTAGGGCCTCCCTCTAGGCACTGTAGGTCCCCTGTGAGGCATTGCACTTCGCCCACAGTTTCCTTTTGGCCCGGACTCCGGAGTCCGTTAACTTCAAAAAGACGCGCCCCCTGCCCTTCTGGCAGGGAGGTTTCAAATGTCTTCCCCCGCCCAACCCCGCACCCCTCCTCAGGCCTCGCTATGGCCAACCCGACTTCCGGAGAGCACGAACTCGTGCGCTTTCGGAAGTTCGTCGCGACGATCAGTCCCGAGCTAATGTCCGAGTACGCCCGCTTCTGTACCGAAGCGGCCGAGTTTCTCAAGGGCGGTCCAATCCTGTCCATCATCTCTGCTGCGCAAGATGTTCTCGAGAAGAACTCCTTCACAGCACTCTTGAAGGACCCTCAGTCCTCCAAGAGCACCCCCCCTGCCCTTACCTCTTCTCGTTCTTCGGACGAGGAATGCTCTGACATGGAGCAAGACCCCCTCGCCGGGAACGACGGCTTCACCGTCGTCTCCCGCAAGCCCAAACCGCGCAACAAGCGCGCAAACTCAACCTCCGATACCGAGGGCGCTAAGCCCTCGAAGATCTCCAACGTCGATGGCGCGAAAGTGCCAAAGGCGTCACCCACGCCCTCCGTACCGGCTCCTTCGAAAGCTGTGAGTCCCGCAGCTTCGAGCAAGAAGCCCCGTCCCCCTCCCCCCGTCACGATCCAGGACAAGGCGTCCTAGCTCGATATCTCTGACCTGCTGAAGGAAGCAGGAATCCCTTTAGCCTCTGCCGTGAGTACCCGAGCGGGTATTCAGGTAAAGATTGAAAACTCGGACCTACATCGCAATCTTACGTGCCTTCTGCGCGCTAAGAAAATTGCGTTTTTCACATATGCGCTCGAAGAAGAGCGCATGTTACGCGTACTAATACGCAGAGTCCCTGCCCAAATTCTCGTAGACGATATCGACGAAGGCCTCCGGGAACAAAAGTTCCCAGTCAAAGAGGTCCATCGCATGCGATCTTTTCGAAACAAAGCGCCCTATGACATGGTGCTTGTCATTATCGACCGCACCATAGAGGGCAAGAAAATCTTCTCGCTCTCGACTCTCTGCGGTCTCTCCGGCGTCACCGTAGAGCCGCCGCGCAAAACGTCCGTAACCTCGCAGTGTCATAACTGCCAGGACTACGGACACTCCGCACTTAATTGTCACCTGAAACCCAGGTGCGTTAAGTGCCTCGGCGAACACTCCACTTCGAATTGTTCCCGAACAAAAGACTCGCCCATTCCTCCGAGTTGCGTTTTGTGCCGCGGCGTGGGTCATACCGCGAATTATTGCGGTTGCCCCCGCGCCCCGCACACAAAACTGCCCCGATATCCCAGGCAGGTCTCGCCCTTCAGGGCGCCTGCAGCGGCATCCCGCCCCCGCTCTCCGCCTCTCGACTCTAGAGAGGCTTTTCCGAGCCTGCCGCGCGCATCTCGCGCACTGGCAGCGCCCGCACCCGCGCCTCACGCGACTACCCTCCCCGCGCGGGCCCCTCAGGTCCCGTGGACACCAAAGATCGCAGTGCGACTTGAGCCATGACTTCAGGCGGCGAAGCCTTCACGGGCCAACACCACAGTCGTTCTCTCCGGCATGGACTGGTCCGCCCAGCTCTTAGTTTTCCATGAGATCTCAGAGATCTTTGCTTACGACGAGGTCGCGAACGACCCAAAACAGGGCCGCATTCGCGCGATCGCGAAATTTCCCGCCATCGCGGTTACGATTCAAAGGCTCGCACGCGCCGCCGCGCCGTCTCGAAAAAATAATTATTTTTCAATATAAGATAGAGTAAATTCGTATGTTTGCGTCTATCTTCCCCTAAAATCGTTAAATAATATCACTTTTCTATTTTTAGATCCCGGCACCGGCGTCGTTCGTTTAAATTGTAAATTCGATCTTATTAAATTTTTCCTGTGGCCGACCACATCGCGAATCTCTGTCTTGAGCGTCACAGGCAGAGAGCTCTCGTTTTTATACCCGCACATTGTTTGTTCGCGTTATCTTGGCAATATTTTTCTCCGTGGCTACCCGGGTAGACGCAGAGATATTGCTTTCGCGATACAGTACACACATCATCGATTTTACACATACACAGTTAATCAGACATGCACCTTACACATCTGGTGGAAGGGTTTACTTTTTTTCCCTTATCGAACTGAATTGAGTAGGTTTAGTTTGTCTCTTTCCGAATTACATGTTGTGTTTTTGTATCATGCAATTTTAATTGTATGATCCAAAAATGGATACATGTATAGCTTAGCATAATTTAGCTAGGATAGATCGGGTTTTTCTAGGTAACGGCCAAGCCGAGGTGTGCCGAGCACCCTTGAGCTAGTTACCAATAAAATCGGCTGAGTGCCTTAAGCGCTCGCCTTAATAGTCCGGTGAAGCTGTGTAGGCCAAAGAATTAAGGCCAATAGCGTGGTCAGTTCGAGAAAAAATAAAAAAGTTTACTTTGCGCTTCCAGAGATATCCTGGTTTTTCATGTCAACTTCATACAAAATTTGCGTAAATAAAATATAACTTGTCAGTTTATAAGCCAAATTAACTCAAGTGAATATATGAGTATAATAATAGTTTACTGAAGCCATTCCAAGCGAGAAAAAACACACTTAAAACTTAAAAGTCCCTAAGTCTATGAAAGCCGATTTTCAGCCCAGTGTGCGACGCGGCGTTTTCGGTGAAGCTGTTAATTATAATTAAACCAAATTCAAAAGAATTAAACACAGGCTATACGATATTCGCTTCTCTGTAGTGGTTAATGTAAACACCAAAAAATTTTATACTTTCGGCTTTTTCATATAGAGTCGTAAAACATTTATCTAGTTGTGATATAGTTACTGACAGTTTATAGTGTATTTATAAAATTTGAACTCATTTCCAAATTAAATTCTGTATTACGGCCAGTGGCGGATTTGCCCTTAGGCCCAGGAGGCCCGGGCCTAGGGCGGCCAGATATTAGGGTCTGCCAAACGTGATAAAAAATTCACTGATGATAACAAATAAATACTGAAAGTAACGTAAAAATTTTAAAGGCTTGCGCACATTATGGTGGGCTACATTGCACCGCATCGTATAACAAAAATCTCTCTAAATCGAATAGATTTGGATAAAAGTTGGCAAAAAAGTAAATTCATTATGTACTCAATATGATGGGTGCTAAAAAAGAGGTGGCTGGTACTAACCACATGACTTGAGGTCTAGGGCGTCCAGGACTGCAAATCCGCCACTGATCACGGCTCGTAAGTTAAAGCAAGAGGAAGTAAGAATATACCAAAATCCCGAAACTGTGGGCATCGACATACCATAATATAAATCAATTAAAATCAAACAAATGGATACCAAGAACCGCAGAAATTGTTTCTTCAAAGTCTGACATTCCGAAAATTCTTCTATATACGGCTTACATTTTCTCAGCCCACGATCTAAACCATAGCTTTCCAAACAGTCCATTAAATCCATCTCTTGTTTGGCACATCTTCCTAACAATTGATGGGAGATCAACCCACCAGTTATGTCGGTCATAGGCCATCGTAAAAACGGAGATATGCTTTGCATTATTATTATAATCTTCCAATATCTCACTTTACACTATCCAACAACTAAATGTGTAGAAAATTTCCTTGTGATAAAGTTTTTCTATTTTGACAACCTCTTAAGTGACAATGTATTGTTCTTTTTAAATTGCATAAGAGGTTTTATGCTATAAAACAATAACATTAATTAAAAAAATACTAAACAGATTCATAATTCTCTTTTCTATAACCGGATAGACATCTGATAGAAATGGTTATATAATTAGTTAAAAGGTTGAAATATTTATAGTTTATTACACTCTTATTAGTTGGATTTTCAATGCACATTTTTGCCTGCAACATGAAACAGATAACCTAAAAGATTCATTTTTATAATATTTTATTTTTGAATTACGAAATTCTAATCAGCAGGTTTTTACATTAAATAGGAAGTTGGTACATTTTTAAGTAATTAAAAAACCAACATTTTTAAACAATATATATGGTTATCAATTATATAATATATACTCTCATCAGGTTTGTTTAAAATATACATTTATTATTATTATCGAAGAATGAAATTAAATTATATTTTGTTTTTTGAAAACAGACAATATTTTGTTTGCATTTTGAAACAGAAAAAAAAATCATATAGATTTTATAATTTATTTATTATATACAATTCTAAATCGAAAATTACCAAATTTGATGTAACATAATTTGCTGAAACATCAAAAACTCACTAATCAGTTTACAGTTTTCAATAGCTGTCCACTCTGGGGCTTACATATTTGTTATCTCCAGTTAGTTTACCCTCAGCTATTTGCTTGTCTCTCTCTGTGCGCATTGCCTGTAAATAATATTATAAAGTAATTTAGTATAGTATTATTGGTTATGTACTATTGATTGATATTCTGTTTTTATATAAACGTCTGAGATCACAAATTCAATTGCAGAATTCTTTTCCAAAACAATTTAGGATTTATATAATATTTGGCTCTCAAGTTTATCTAGGTACTTTTTTATGCAAGATATTAGCACAGCTCTGCCACACAACTATTATTATGTTAACCTGGGCATAATTTCTCTTTAGTATGCTATTCTTTTTGAAACATTGATTTGTGATACTTGTGTTTTCATAGTCATACTACCTATTTAAGTTGTAAGTACTATGACTAGTCTCTTTTTACTGGTCTATACTAATTTTATAAAGAGGATAATTTGTGAGTTTCTGATGTTGTGGGGGTAATCTCAGGAACGACTGGTCCGATTTGAAATTTTTTTTTCAATGTTATATAGTTTATTTATCGAGAATGTTTGTAGGCTATATATCATCACGCTAAGACCAATAGGAGCAGAGTACCAATGAACAATGTTTAAAAATCGATTTTTTTCCTCTTGAGAGCTGCCACTGCTTGTTAATGTTAGCCCAAATTATCTATTCCATGCGAACAAAGAGGCTAGCTTTTTACTTGTTTAGTAATAAATATAATAATAATAATAATAAATTTACCTCACAATTACATTCTTAAAAGTAAACAACATTGTTTATGAACAAGAGAAAAAGTATACATTAATAGAGCAGTAAATTTATAGTGCAAATGAAAGTAAGTAAAGCCATATCATTATTTATCCAAATCCCTTGACTTTATTCAGCTGTATGATTGATAAATAAGAAGCCATCAGTTAATATGCACTTCCCTCAACCACCTCAACTTGGAAGTACAGATAATTTAGTTCAGATCAATATGTATATTTGTATCCACTTGGTTTTTATTTTTTTTTTATCCTCGAACTGACTACGCTATTGACCTGGCAAGGTCTTTACAGCTTCACCGGACTAATCGTAAATATCCACTTGGTGTTAAGTATGACTTAAGCATACACCTGTAACTTAGGGAAAAATCTTTGGACCAGTAACAGATCCTACAGACAGATATTTTTTTATTATGATAAAAGACTATATTTAAAAGAAAAAGTTGAGGAAGACATAAGGACAACAGATGTGCAAACTAAAACAATGCATTAACTCTCTTGAATTTTTAAATTAATGAATAGTATGAATTACATTATTTAAATTTCATAATTAGTATATGAAATTATTAACATAAGTCTGGTTTTATCATCTACTAGCACTCAAAGCAATAATTATAGGCATTTTTATAAAGTGTTTAATCAATCGAACATACAATGGGCTGCAAAATCTCAATACAACATTTGAGAGGTACACAGACTGTTATACTATGAGTTGCTAATCTCACACAAGGCATGCAAGCTATATAGCCATGCTTACTAGCATGTTATGATGCAAAATAAAAAATGTATGTCCTACCACTAATATCACACAACACGCATAAAGAATTCTCACTTCAAACAAAATATCCAAATTAAAGATCTGCAACTGGTCCAAAGTCTGTTCCCTAAGTAAGGTGCAGGTGTAGCCATACTACAAGTAAGGTCTATATTCTTTACACACAGCATACTTCGCTATCAGCTACCTGTTTCCCATTTTTAATTATTAGATGTATACAATTCTGAAAAATTTGTTGGATTATGTTGGACTTCATAACTGTGAACATCTAATCAATACTCAACCAGTTGAATTACATAACAATCAAAACATTATAACTGAATAAAAAAATGGTTGTCCGTAAAGTCGTTTACAGACAATCATTTTATGTCTTGCATAAATTGTAAAAAATTGCATACTTTTATGAACTGAATTATTCCATATAATTATTCTATATATACATCTGTCTAGTACTACATGTCTACATAGTTCTATATATAGAAAAATAACTAAAGCCGAAAACTAGCATGCAAGGCTCAGGTGGAAATGAGTCATGTTTTTTCGTGCGTGCAGCCTGCATCCATCGACTTATAAGACGTCATCATATCTAAATTTACAAAGGATAAAAATACCTGCAAAATTTGTTACATGTTACAAAATCAACTTACCAAGAACCTCTTGAATTGCTTAGTAAGAGTCTGGCATTCGTGGAAATCTTCAAATAAATTAGAGCATTTAACTTTTCCACGTTCTAATCCGTAAGCTTCGAGACAATCCATGTACCGTGCCTCTTCTTTTTGGCAGCGGCCTAGCAACTGATGGGACACCAGTCCTCCCGTAACATCGGTGAAAGGTGAGCGGAAAAACGGTGAAAGAGACATGATTATTGGCTAAAAATAAATTTCAAAATGTGTTTATTTTGTATATTATAGCTCTCATATGAATTACAGGTTAAAAATTACGTAAACAATTGACAAATCACAAATTCAATGGTAAACGAAAAGTTGTTTTTCTAAATTTCTATACGTATGGGCAATTTTTTCATTGCTATATAAATAACCGCAGATCTTCGAAATCATCTCAAAGTGTTTACCTTATTTTTTGAATTTCGAAACACAAATAAAATAAATTATTTTGACAGGTTTCAGTGTTGTCCAAAGATTATATAGAATTATAGGAAGTGTTGTCACTTGTGGAACGCCAATATTCCATACTTAGAAACACAATGTGGAAATATTTTTTGAAAATTTCGACATAGGTGTATTTATTCTTTGTTCCATGGTTATACACTACAAAAGAAAAAGAATGTCTATAATATTTATGCACATATAAATATTTAAAATCCTTACCCCATTACCAAATTCTACATATTAAAAACATTAAGTACACGGCAGCGACTCAAGCCTAGGTTCGATCCCTCGGTAGGGAGCCCTTGAGTGCATTGCTTGCGCGATACGGTGACACACAAATATACATCACTGCTACAACACTACACGATCACCCCCACACACGTGCACGCTACACGCTTACACATGGAAGTGGTAGGGTTTTATTTTTTCCCCTTATCGTACTGAAAAAACTTTAATTTTCCGATAATAAATATATGGAGGGGTTGTTGAGGCGTGTATGCTTGGTACACATATACGTTTCAACAACTCTTACACATATGAATAGTTAGCTAGGTTAGCTAAGATGGGTCGCGATTTTGCATGGAACAGGTAACAGCCAAGCTGAGGTGTGCCGTGCACCCTTGAGCTGGTTGCCGTAATAAAATCGGCTGAGTGCCTTAAGCGCTCGCCTTAGTAGTCCGGTGAAGCTGTTAAGACCTTGCTGGGTCAACAGCGTAGACATTTCGGAAAAAAAACTTCATACATTGTAATAATCTTATGTTACTAAAAAAATATATAGATTATATTGAATTTTTATTGAAACAAATCATTCATACTGGCAAATGTTTTTGCGGTACCAAAATAAGAAGAAGAAGAAGACGGTAACGGATCCCAAATCGTCATGTATGTAATTATATAGATATGTAGTCTATAGCAAAGAGTATAATAAGTATTAAAGGAAGTCTATAGGTATCTACATCAGCGTCAAACTTGTTGGCCGCTTTGAATAAAACTTTGGGTTCTGCTATGCGCATAGAACATTCAAAATATTAATACAAAACGAATTCCGTATATTATTACAAGGATTTAACATTGACATTTGTTAATCTTTGTCTCGATAATATACCTATAATATATTACGTTTTTAATTAATTATGATTAAAGTAGATAGTTACTTATTACATTAAGTAATAAAAATGTAGTAGTACAACGACCAGGTTACAACTTTCAGAAGATATAGTAGAATAGAGATACCATTTTGATTGTCATATTGTCCACGTTTTGACAGCTAATTTCCGTGTACCTATTTATTTGAAGGTACAAGATTACATAAATATAAAATATTTCCAAAAAATTAGGTATAAAAATGAACAGACAACAGAAATTGAATCACTACTGAGCTGATAAAACAACAGTAAAAGACAAGAAATTTATAATAGTCGCCGAACAATAGAGTAATAGGTAGAATATACAATTACATATATAACAATTAGTCAGTTATAATTAAATCCAAATAACATTTGATCATCTGGTTGGTAAGTTTTGGGTGATTGCGTACTCTAATTAAATAATTCTCTTATGCAGTATTTGTTTCTATATGTAGCTATTCCATTTATAACTTGTAGCCAATATTGTGTAGATATTATGTGTATCACAATAGTGTTATTGTAAATAAAATACATTCATAATAAATAAATTATTTGTAATCAACAGTGCCTTCAAGAGAAACAGCGAAGTGGATGGGTCTTCTAATAATAACAAATATAAACAAGAAAAAAAGACAACGAAAATAGGAATACCCTATAATTACACGTTGAATATAAACGTGTAATTAACTACAAAACTATTCTGAATGCGACTGTACTAGTGTACTCATGTACTGACACTGACACATATGACATATGTCAACATATATGCATTATGCAGTGTGCACTGTGTGCAAAAAGTATTATAAATAACTGTGAACCGTACGGAAAATTTACTACGAGCCTGCTGTGAAGCTTGCTCCGTTTTCAGCTCATTTGCGTCCCTCCGATACTTTAAGTTTTAGAAGATATCTTTGGCTTATATAAGAAAGTGACATATACTGGTTCCAAAACCATAGTGTTAGAAATGGAGCAGTGGATCAAAGGGACCCTGAGTAAAATTCTGGATTTTGAGATACCTGATGACTTAATACAGTATGTTCACAAATAAAATTCTTAGTATAGAGCACGGGTGGTAGAACTGAAACACTATTTTGATTACTTTTTTAAGAACGAGATGAATACACTATGGAGGTGGTAAACATTACTTTTTGGCGTTACAATGTAAATTTTATATACCGACACTTCAGGAATGGCATTTTAGTAATAACTTTGCTGCATCAAGTGCTTATTTGATTATGAGGCTCAATATTGTCTATTTCATCTTCTTCATCTACTTGTTGTTCCTTAGTTTTTAAGATAGGAGTATAGGGAAACTATATACAAATGCATTCTATCTCACTCTCAATGTCTAAAACATATATATGTACATTTATAGCTATCTCTTTCATTAGATATTTTCATTTTACAAAATCCATTTCACACTGTCCTAAAAGATAATTTTACTTTTCTTTCAAGTCTATGGTAATTGTTACCTGCTGGAATTCAATGTCTTCAAATAAATAAATGTGTTTTTCCAGATATATTTTGTCTATTGAGAATGAAGCCGATTTAAATGAATACATGAAAACCCTGCTAGATTTTGATAATGCGCAGCATAAAAATTTCTTCTTAGAACTAGCAAAGAATAAATTTCCATCAAAAGGTAAGCTTACTAAATTCAAATTTTGAAATAAGCAAACTAACAAAATTTAATATTAAAACGATCATTGAGGTATTGCATAATATTACAAACATTTTGTTTTTCCTCTTGATTCTCGGTATGCACTTTTTTTCTGATAGTTAATTAATTATTTTAACTATAATGCAGCTTACATAAAATATTAGACCTTATATTATTCACATGTATTTCAGAGTTAATTTGATAATACAAAGGTAAAGATAATTATATAAAATATTTGATGTTAGGAATATAAAATAAAGAACACATCTACCTATTAAACCGAAATAGATGATTATGAAGTAACTTAACCTTGGATATAAAAGATTTTTATCAGGAATACATACATAAATTACATTCTTATAACTTAAATAAAAATTCTTATTAGAATCTGATATTTATAATGTACATTTTCTAATATGTAATTCCTTTTATTGTTTTTTTTTTTTATTTTGTTTGATATTTTGATTTGAATATTTATTCCTTTCTGCTTGGTTATATACCTATTATTTTATTTTTTGCATAATATCTATACTTAGGTAGGTGGCAGAGCCACGCTGATGCTATAACTGTTTTCAGCAGGAATAGGTCGGCACGTCTGGGGTAGTACCACCCTATCACGGAAAACCGATAAGTAACAATGCTTGCATCATTGTGTTTCGTTCGGTCAGTGAGAGCATCAGAGGCTCACCTTCTTTCTCTCTGCCTTCACTCTCTTCTTCTCCCTCCCTCTTCCACACCAACACAGGCTGGCAATGCACTTGCGACTCCTCTGGTGTTGGTGGTGTCTATGGATGGTGGTGATCGCTTGAAATCAGGTGACCCACCTATTCGTTTGCCTCCTATGACAAAAAGAAAATTACATCCATATGGGCTTGTATTCAGTGAATTTGTAATTATAGTGGTATTATTATTACTTCAGTGATATTTCTATTAATATTACTAGAATATATTCTATTGCAATGTTTAAAATATTAAGAATCAGTTGTTTACATGTATGTTTAAACAGAAACAATCACTAGTAGACTGACTGTATTGTGGACTAGGGTAAAAACAATATATTCATTGATATAAATTTAGTTTATCTACAAGCCATAAGCTTTATGCCTATTTTAATTAATGTTATACCTATATATTTCACATTATAATGATGATTTTTAAATAAATATTTTTTGTTATTATAAGATTTTTGGTCCAATTTTTATATTTTAAGAAATATAAACAAATATATCATTAAAATAATTATTACTTTTAGGAAATTCTTTAACAAAACAAAGTAAAAAGAAGATATCGAAGAACAAACCTCAACAAGAGAACAGAACAGAAGTTGCACCCCAGCCAGTAGCAGAACCAGAAAACAAATCTAAGAAGAAAACAAAGTATGTCAACTTGTACAGCCAAGAAGGAAAGAATGCACAAGTTGTTTTGTTAAAAGGTAAGACTACAGATACAGCCTACATTCCTTTTGCTTTAATCTCAGACCACTCATATCAAAGATCTTTACAAACCTGATTATATTGAAAAGCTATAGACTGGTAGTCTGCTTGATGTAACTTAAGTTCATTATTCTCTATCAATCAATTAGTACATGCTATCTCCATTGTCTAGTTATCTTCAGAATTTTTAATTTACAAGTATAATTTTAATCATGTCTTTTCATTCAATTTTTTTTTTATAGTAGCACGACAAAGTGACTGCACTAAGCCTGATGTTAAGCATAGTACAATCCAACAACAGTGGCGACCACCGCGAGACAGATCATCCATCATCGGTCGCCGCTGTCATGCTGGCCATAATGACGAAAGTCACCCGGTACTGGATATGCACAGGCTGATCCCGAAATGCGACGCGCAGAAGCGAGTCACTATGACGGGCTTTTTCGCCATATACATGGTGGTTGCGACCCAGTCGGGCTGTAAAACCCTACCACCCCGCTCTCCCCATTGCCTCGTTCGTTGATCAGCAGGGTGCACCACGTGCAGGTGAGGTTGGCTTGGGTGTCTCAAGTCTTAAGATGTTATTCGACACCCCTTACACCCCAATTATACTTGTCAAAAATTGTCTCAAATAACTAATGGTAGGTAGAATTTTATGCAACCACAAAACAAAATGCACTTTGGTGGCCAGTCATAATAAGTTACTACTCTTGAAGACTGAATTTGAATACCTCATATACCTGTATGTATAGCCAACAATAGCATTAGTAGTACTTTAATCTCACAAAAATCCACGATGTTTTTGATTTACATTGAACAAAAAATTAACAGTGACTGATGAGACAACTAGCAATTTCTCGTGTTTCCTAAGCAGTCGTTTTTGACGATTCTTTATTGTATATAACCATAGGTATATAAAAGAGTAACTGAGTTGCGGAAAAATGTCACAGTTTATTGCAAACTTTCATTCTGTTTACAACACCTTAGGGAAGGAATTTCCAAAAATTCTTTCTTGGTGGTGACATGTAGTATAAATGGAACCCCAATTAGGTTGGGCTATGCATTGATATGTCAGTCAGTCAGACAATTATATTTTTTATATAGTCATGCCTTTAGTGAATTGTGCTATATAGACTTAGTATAGTTTGGAGGTGTTTAAATTAATTGTAATAAGGTAAAGAATACACATAAGGAACCTGATAGAATGTGGTAAGAATGCATAAAGTTAAACAATACTTTGTCTGCTTAAATTTACTGATATGATCTAATAAAGCTCAAAATACACATACAAAAGCATGCCAGTTACTGGTAAGAACAAGCTACTGGTGTGTGTATCGAGATTCTGCCCATAGTTCTCATGCCAAAACAAATACCAGGAGATCGTAGCTCGTTTTGATTTTTTTCCCCTCATAGGGAAGTGGGAAGGGAAATGTAGCACATCACTAGCATGAAGAGGCTAAATTCTACTGGCACTGCCATGTGTATCATGGCTTCATAGAATGCCAGTAACAGGCATGCATGTATTCTGGCCTTAATAGAACTATATTGTATAGGTAGACATCGCTGTGATTGTCAAGCATCGAAGCACGAGTTGGTAAACAACTGTTTGCAATGTGGTCGTGTTATATGCAAGCAAGAGGGTTCTGGGCCATGCCTTTTCTGTGGAAATCTGGTAATGAGTTTGTTTATTTACTTATTTTTGAATTAATTTTCTTAGAAATTAGAATTTGCTGAATGGTGAGTTTTTTTGTAGTAAATCTATACTAATATATAAAGAGGTAAAGTTTGTGACGTTGTAGGAGGTAATCTCAGGAACAATTGGTCTGATTTGATTAATTCTTTCAATGTTATATAGTTTATTTATCGAGAATGGCTATAGGCTATATATCATTACGCTAAGACCAATAGGAGCGGAGCAACAGTGAAGAATGTTTAAAAATCGGGGTTTTTTCCTCTTGAGAGCTTCCGCTGCGTGTTAGCGTTAGTCCAAAGTATCTATTCCACGCGAACGAAGTCTCTGGCAGAAGCTAGTAAACAATAAACCTGTTAATGTATAACATACATGTATTTGGTATAGCTTTTTATAAAAGAGAAATTCTAATGACAATTAACTTATTAAGAATCCATATATATAAAAGTTGACATACTCAATAAAATGTTTTAGATATTAAGTTCTATAGACAATAAACATCTGTGGACACTGGGTAATCATTAACAATAATCATCATATAATTTATCACGACACTTATCCCTAGCCTCTTTAAAATAATCAAGTGTAGAATAGAAAATCTGCTGGTAGAGACTCGATTATATTGTAATTTCATTTTAAATGTGATAATATTTATTGTTATTTCAGGTTTGTACTCCAGAGGAACAAAAAGAAATAAATGCAAAAACTAAAGCTAGTGCAAAACTGATGGAAACATTGCTGGAACGGAATCGACCAAAAGGTTGGGAGGCAGCACTCGTACACCGAAATAGACTGTTGGAATACGATAGGACAAGGTAAAAGTGTAACTGTGGATATGGACATAAAATCCTGAAAAGTATTTTTTTTAACTCCCGAGTATTCATTGATTAAATAAATAAAAAAATGTAAGTGTTCAAGGATTATGCATAAAACAAGTTTTGTTGTCGAAATTTTATATGGGATTTAATGTAAGTGCATTTTTTTTGTGAGTCTGAAGCCAAAATCCTCACACATCTGCTAAAGTTATGTAGACTGTGATTAACGTATTAATAAACTTGATTAATTTTCTTGTGAGCTCTTTTATATACTGGGCTGATTTCGAATCTACAGTAAATTGTGACTATGGTAAGTGCCTTCTAAGGGCTGACTTGAATTAATTACTTATGATTTTAAGTTAATTGTTATATTGTTGTTTACTTCCTTTAAGCCAGAAGTTGCATCTCAGTACATCTAGGTTGATATTTCTTCAATAAATATTACATAAATTGTGATGGTAATAAAATTACATTTAAATCTAAATATTTTGAATATAAGAAAGTATTTTTAAAATTTTTAAAAACTTTTTCTTTATAATTGAAATTAAAATATGTTTATACTAATATTATAAAGAGGTAAAGTTTGTGAGTTTGTGACATTGTGATGTTGTGACGTTGTAGGGGGTAATCTCAGGAACTACTGGTCCGATTTGAATAATTCTTTCAGTGTTATATAGCTCATTCTTCAAGAATGATTATAGGCTATATATCATCACGCTAAGGCCAATAGGAACGGAGCACAGATGGAAAATGTTTCAAAATCGGGATGTTTTTTCCTTTTGAGAACTGCTGCGTGTTAGTGTTAGTATATCTATTCCACGCGAACTAAGTCGCGGGCAGAGGCTAGTATTGTATAAATTGGTACCAAAGACTAACAACTTTTTTGTTACTGCACTGCTCCACAAATCAATTGAGCCTCACAGTGACAAATAAAGTAACAAAAAGATTGAGCTATCACGTGACGCCTGGCAAATTTGTTCCATAAAATAATACTGTTTATTTTATTAATACATATTCATTTTTATTAAATACAAAATACAAAAACTCAACAAGGCGCGGGCGCGGTGTATTTGGCGGCATTTATCAAAGTGCGCTAGGTCGTCGGCGCGTAAGATAGGGTTGCAAATATTTTTAAGTATTTCGTTAATAGTGCAATATTCTTGTTTTACATCAACAAATACAACTGTTTACCTAGCTATAGGATTAAATAATAAAGTGTATAGATTGATTTTAAATATATACATAAATATGTTACAGTGAAAGGCGCACACGTGTAACTGATGATGACAGCGATTACTTCAGTGCTAATAGCGTATGGCTGAGTTCCGCCGAGCGAGAGAAGCTAGACAAGTATCAGCAATCCCTACATGAAAAGAAACACGCCTCCAGACTACAAAAGAAGATGACCTTCGACTTTGCTGGTAAGAGCTCGATGACATCTCTAAGAAAAAGACAACATACTTACAAATCATAAAAATCATATTAAATTCCACATACTACACGCTTACACAGAATAATAAAGTAGGGTGATCACCGACGTGACTGATGACGTAGTTGGTAGGTTCATGTATGGGGCCGTGGACGCTCCAGCGCGAGACATTGTGGATTATAACTTAAAGACGGCCATAAAGGACCAAAATGAAACCGCCATAAAGGCAATAACGTCATTGAAAATAAATATATAAAATAATAATAAATAAATAAGAAACACCCAATCATTGCTCACAGATACGATTATTGACGTACACAATAAAAAAAAACGAAAACAAAAAAGGTGACCCTCTACAGAACAGAAGAAGAAAAAAGAGAAAGTAGGGTAATCAAACAAAATATAAATCACTCTAACGACCACACCCACCTCACTTCACTGTTATGGCAAAAATGGTACTCTCTGTCAAACCCTACTTTGTTTTCTCTTTCTAATACTTCAAATCTTATTCTACACTTCTAACTGGGTTATATCAAAATTACTATTAAACAATGGTAGGTAAAGGTAAAATGATAAGTATAATAAAATGGTAGGTAATCGATTAACTTCCATTACAATAATGACAATGAGTTGTGGTGGAATCATATCCTGTCATGTAGTGTATTTTACATTTTATTCATAATTTTGTGTAGTTTTTTTCCACTTTATTTTTAGCAATCAATCTTTCAGATTATTACTGCCATTGTCGAGTATCAATAATATTACAAGTGTCGTACGATCACTTCAATATTAAGCGTCGTGTGAGTCAATATTCTAACAAGATGGTGGATCCCTTGTTAAAACCTTCCTGGGAGTTTTTGTGGCATTTCAGAATTTCATGCTCCGTGGTATTATTTTCCTATCACCTTTTTTTTAAATGACTACGCTATTGACCCAGTGAGGTCTTAACAGCTTCACCGGACTACGACTTCTTTTCACTTCACTTATGCACAAATAACTAACTATATTACGTAAAACACCACCAAATTTACAAAATATAGAGTCCAATAACACAATATTATGAATAAAATATAAAATCCACTACATGACAGATTAAGATCCCGCCAAAAACTCAATCTTGTGTTATTTTACACTATATTGCATAATATTGGTGATATTTTACGTAATATAATTTGGTTATTGTGCGCAAGTGAGTGGGTATTGATACCAGGGACATTGATTCAGAAATGCCTCAAGAACTCTCAGGAAAGTTATCTAAAGGCCACCATCTTGGAGAAATGATCGATGAACACTTAAAGTAAGTTAGCAGGACTATATGCATGTAACTTTGTAACACTTATCTTTCTGAATTCGTCAAATCAATAAACCGCTATTGAAATATTTCATCATTATTGTGCATATTATGACATATCAGGTCGTCAGATTGTCGAAGATAACAGCATAGAGCATGCTGTGGACGAGGAGAAGATCAGGCAGATGACCGGCAGCACTAGCAGAAGAGCAGAACTGAATCACGACATGTTTATAGGAGTGGCCAGTGATAGAGATGTTGCTCCTGGAGTGAATGCTCCAATGTTGCAAGTAAGATTATTATGTTCTTAACGGCAGTATAGTATTACATGAATTCATTCAAAAGCGAGGCTTACATGTTGTTTGTATCTTTTTAATATCTGTTTCTTCAGAATATCCTCAATTATATACAGATTTCCGAAATTATCATTTTTTATTGGAATGGTCTTATTTTAATTTAAAGTTAAAAGTTTGTTAAATCTAGGTATATTAATGCAAGCGAAGCCGCGGACAGAAGCTAACATGTATATAAAAAATCATAATAGGGACAAATAAATAGTTTCTTAAAATTGATGGGGAAAAATGCATGCATAATAGTCGAGGATCTAATAACAAAAGTTGAAAAGATCCTCATAAAATCAGTACTGGTTTAATTAAGTAAGACACTTGTAACATAAAATTGTGATTTTTACAATTCCACATAAAATAATTTAGATTACCGTAGCACTAAGGACATGTGCTTTAAACATTATAATTTTTAGGCAATTAAGTACAGTACCTTTAATTCATATTTTATGAATGTATTACAGACTATATAAGTAATGATTCACAGAAATATATGTGTGTTTTAATATTACTACCCGACTGCAGGAGCAGGGTAATATTTTTCGAGTGTATCTAAAGCTTGATTGATTCTATTAATGCTAACATATCCTATAAATGACATCTATGATAAAGCAAAAGAGATGTTGTAGTTGTATAATTTGTTTTTCATTATGAACTCTGAACATTTTGAAAACTTTATATACAATATATTAGATTGCTTGTATTATATTTGTAATATTCTCTTCTCTCTAAATCTCTTCAGTTCGATTCATCTGTAGAAAGGCCTGGATATGCTGATATCACTAAATCATCAGGACAGTCACATTATTCACGTATTCAGGATCCTGAACTGCAAGAAATGAGTGATACTGGGAAATGTTTGTCTATGCATCAACCGTGGGCATCACTTTTGGTTGAAGGGATCAAACTGTGAGTTGATTTGAAAAATGTTAATTAAAATTATGTTTACATAATTTATATACATATATAAAAATAAAGAAATGAATACATATAATAGAAGTACTAACAAA
Source organism: Antheraea mylitta (assembly GCA_014332785.1). Taxonomy (NCBI): domain Eukaryota; kingdom Metazoa; phylum Arthropoda; class Insecta; order Lepidoptera; family Saturniidae; genus Antheraea; species Antheraea mylitta. The sequence goes on along the minus strand of JACEII010000068.1, from coordinate 697,270 downwards.
AGTAACATACATAGTTGATTACAACAAAAGGTTTGAAAGGTATAGGAGATAATTATCTGAGTAAAGGCGACGCGAGGTGACATAATATAAACATATTGGAAGAATAACTGATAATATACTTCACAAAATTTTAGTATTTCTGAATAACCGCACTGTATACCATTTATGAAGGCGTCGAATAACGCAATCTTACGTTATTTACTAAATATTAACAACACTACCTAACCTATAGACGCCGAATATTGTAGTCATTAATTTTTTGGTCCAAAATTATAACATGATAGTAACATTTGGAAGCCATTATTATTCATTTTATTCAATTTGACAAGTACCTATATAACTTCTTCTTTAATTTATGGCACCGTGTGTAAGCAATACACAATTCCGCCAATGTCATGTAGATTGTAGATACTTCAAATTTATTTTTAACTACTTTGACATTCTCGACAGTAACTTTTGACAGTTTGTAAATGTCATATTTAACTACCTTGACATTCTTGACAGTAACGTTTGACAGAATTTAAATGTCATATTTGACTACCTTGACGTTCTTGACAGTAGCGTTTGACAGATTATAAATGCCATGTCAATGTTGTTTGTCGTTCAATTTAGTGATCCGCCAACAGATGTCACTGTTACTTCATACATTTTTCTTAAATGTCGGTGTCAAGATTCTCATGCGCTGAGTGACCCTTCTCGATCGGTGAAATTTTGATAAGACCTTACTTCATAGGATCATTTCTATAGTAAGCTCTTCCCGAGGATCTCACACTATGTGAATCAACCACGACCGTGATGAGGAGACGTGGCGCGGCACCCTGAGCGTGAGGCGGGCGGCGGTAGATATACCGTCAGCCCTCGATGATCGTTCGCTCCCCTTCACGGGGGAGAGTGGGGTGTTGTCGCTGTCTGAGCGGTCTTTTTTTAAACTTTATAAATCCTTTATATATGTCTAAGAAAGAATTACCAACTCTGCTCGGACTGCGCTTTTGAGTAAGCAGTACACACTTGTATCCCAAAATAAATATCGCTTAATAATATCCCATAAATGAAAGTATTTACGATAACTAATTGAAAGTATGTAAAATTAAGATAAAATAGGTGACATTGTGACAGAGGAACATTTAGGTTTTTCTCTGATAAGATGTGTAAAATCTTATTTTATGAGATGATATATACAAATAAATAGGTGTTTTTACAAGTGATCTACTAAATTTTTTTGTTGTTTGTAATTTTATATAAAGTTTCTAACAAGATTTTACTTGGCGTCAGTTCAAAATTACTATGCATTTTTCAAAGAATTATAGGTTGCAAGATAATTTCATTATTATCGCATTGTTATAAATTGTAATACAGTAAAAATAAGTTTATTAGTAATTCATAACAGGAATTATTATAATAACACTCAGTGTAAGCTAAATAAACATACTATAACTAGAATCTACTAGTATTTATATATTCACGCACTTGCCTTTACCCGCGACTTCGTCCGCGTGAATACTTACTTTGAGCCAACGCTCTCATGCAGCGGAAGCTCTCAAGAGGAAAAAACCCCGATTTTGAAACAAACATTCTTTATTGGTGCTCCGCTCCTATTGGTGTTAGTATAATGATGTAGCCTATAACCTTCCCTGACAAATGAGCTATATAACACTGAAAGAATTTTTCAGATCGTGCCAGTAGTTCCTGGGATTTCCCCTTACAACACATTTCAGCGTAATTTAATTTTTATTAACTTAGCATATTAAGAAGCTGTAAATATTGCGAACCTAGATAAGGTCTCTGTCTTTTGGAGCAGTGTTTTCAAAGTGTGGGTCATGAAGCTTCTATAACGGAGTTGCCAAATTTTGGGACTGCTACTGCAGTAAAAAAAGGCAAAATTTTAAAATATCTATTGAGAACAATGTATTATCATTTGTATTACATAACAAAAAATAATTAAAAAAATACGAAAATTCTTATGTATTTATATGAATTATGAAAATATGTTAAATTAAATATTTGTTACAAAAGGAAATATGTGAAAGAAAAGCAACGGGTAGGGGGGTCGCGACACATTTCTTCATATTAAAAAGGCCGTGTCGAGAAGTTTGAAAAACACAGTTTTAGAAGATTTACTTATTATTTAATAACAATAAAAAACCCAGTATAATACGTTGTTGTTATAATAACTGTCATTTATTAACATTTTTTTTATGTCATAGGTTGCAAACGAACAGATGGGTCACCTGATGTTAAGTGGTCACCCCCGTCCATAGACACTTGCAACACCAAGGGAGTCGCAAGTGCGTTGCCAGCCTGTGTTTGGGAAGAGGGTGGGGAGGGGGGCAGGAAGGGGAAGGTATGTGGGTCTCCGGCTCTCTCTCTGACCGAACGAAACGCAACAATGCAAGCACTGTTACTTCACGTTGGTTTTCTGTAAGAGGGTGGTGCTTCCCCGGACGAGCCGACCCATTAGTGCTGAAAACAATAATAGCTTCAGCTTGGCTCTACCACTACTTTTCTTTCTTTCTTTTTACATTTCTAGTCATGAGGGTCGTACGTGGTACACGAGCCATCGCGGTCGGCTGTGGATAGCGTCCACTGCGAAGCCCCCGGACCAGGACATTGTCCGTGCCCTGGAGAACCAATACAGAGTTCTCTATCCAGGTAAATAAGCTAGATTATTCTATTATTTGTGATGAAAACTTAATATTGAGTTCAATTTAATAAAAATCCTTAAAAAACTTGATCAACGAAATTTGATTTGAAGAATTGAAGCCCTTTAATTTGTATTCAATTATTTCAGCGCCAACTTGTAAATTTTTGTGGTACTTGTATTGTTTCCAATGGATTATGGATAATGGATTGAATTGGTACTTTTTTTTCTTTCGGTATGACCTCTGCCTATGTAGGCAATTGCATCAAAGTACCAAAATCTTATGAGAATGCACTATATAAAATGATATGAATATGTTTGTCTTACATCCAAATTCAATAAAACAGTTATTTTGTTAACCAACTAAGCCAAGCTCAGTCACCTTAATACAATTATATATATTTATAATTAAATAATTACAATAATATAAAAATTGAATGATTTAATTTTTTTTTTATATCACGTAGGAGGAAAAAGGACTGGCGGCTCACCTGATGTTAAGTGATCACTGCTTTCCATAGACACCAGCAACACCAGAGGAGTTGCAAGTGCGTTGCCAGCTTGTGTTTGGCGGAATAGGTTAAGGGAGAGGACAAGTGAAGGAAGGGGGATGTGGGTCTCCGGCACTCTCGCTGACCGAACGAAACGCAATAATGCAAGCACTGTTACTTTACGTCGGTGTTTCTGTGGGTTGGGTGGTACTAACCCGGACGAGCCGACCCATTCATGCTGAAACCAGTTATAGCTTCAACATGGCTCTAGCACTACAAATAAAATTGTTAATGAAATTTGATTTTCAGATAAACAGATAAAATTTCCAAGTTTTTATCCGACCGGCTGCCTTCTCGGATGTGTCAACGTGGACGACTGTCTACCTCAAGAGGAATATGAGAAACGGCGAGTATATTGTAAAAAAAAAATATGGTAAAGTAGGTGCAACAAAATATAAAAATAAAAATGACATTAAATTGTCTATTGTTACTCAGAGTTAATCTTCGAAATGGTTAAACTAATTGTTAAACTAACTATATGTTATTATGCTTTTCTATTGGTGATAAACAGTGACGGCAAAGATATGAAAAAGTTAATTAATAATAAAAAATTACAAAGAAAATAAGAATATTATGTTGATATGTTGGTATTGTAGATTTATCCACGTTACACTGAATATTTGGCATAAAGTTTAGAACGTGTATCTGTTACACTTGATATTGCCGAAATTGCCTACATAGGCAGGTATACCGGAAAGAAAAAAAAATGAATATAACAGACCTTACAATAAATCCAAATAAGTTATTACATCCATACATATATAAATATATGTCTTCTTCTTATATATAAATTTCTTCTGTACGTGTATATGTCCACTGAACTTCTCTTAAACGGCTGGACCGATCTTAATGTAATTTTGAGTGTATGTTCCAGTCCATCCGAGAATGGTTTAAATTCACAATTGGACTCGGTAGATGCCGCTGTGGTTGACTTTTAAGATTTTTTTTTTATTATCAAGGCAGGACAACGTCTGCTAAGACCGTTAGTATATACATGTATATATCTAGAATATATGTTAAAAAGTGTTGGAGGTAGGAGGAGAAGGTGTATATAGGTTATTTATAAAAGAAAATAACTTTGTTTAAATTTAAATAATAACAGTTTTAAACAGCACAACTGCTTGTTTTTTGAATTCACAATACAGCTGACTATAAAGTGTTTATATTCTATGGTATTTTGATCCTAATTAGTATTATGAATGCTAATGTAGTTTAATCTGTTTGTTGTGCTTTCACTGTTCAATCATTTTTTTAGGTAATAGTGTTAGGTTGTACAATAAAGTCCCAAAACATGTTACCGATTTGCCGGACTGTAAATTAAAGCACCACATCAAGTGGGTTTTAGTGTCAAAAGGATATTATAGAATGGATCAGTATGTGAACGATAGTGATGTCTGGCATTGACTCCTCTCTGTGCATCCACTATAAGCTATTGTATGATGTATTGGAAATATATGATAAAAAAATTTACCCGATCGAGTTTCTTGCCGTTCTTCTAGCTGACTGAGTTGTTTTCCATACCGGTGATAGTTTTTGACGTTCATAAGTGCCTTATTAGGGCCTAAACTGAATAAAGTATTTTTGATTTTGATTTTTGTTATCTAACGTCATGAAATACATGTTGCACGTTGCATACATATTGTCAAGAGTACATGCATGGGTATATTTTATTTTAAAAAAGTACTTTTCCCGAGGTATAGGCCATATCTATATTAACGCAAGTGACGTCACACACTAAAGCTAGTTATTTTATTAATTTACAGATATCCGGAAGGTGAAAGCGACAGCCCGTACGTGTTCATCTGTTCCAACCCGACGAGTCTCAGATTGCGGTTCCCAATTAAAGGACAACATAAGATTTGTAAGTATCTTACCCGTATTAACCTGTGCCTATATGAAAATACATTTCCAATTGATATAACATGGGATTTTCGCTTTTTTATTATTATTTTTTACTTTGAAATAAATAAAGTATTACACAAAATCGAGGCTCATTTTTATAGGATGTGTTTATGCGGGGTTTTTATGACGAATTTTATCCTTTTTTTTTTCGAAAAAACGAACTTAGGAGATAAGGGACATCCTAATAATCAGAGATTGGCGAAAAAATTTCAATTTTAGAGTTTGTTGCTAACCAAGTGGGCTTAGAAAATTTTATATCACCATCCCAAAATCTATTTATTATTTTAAATCAAAATTGTTACAACACTCAAGTGCATATTTTAACTACAGTTTGTTTCCCAAAGTAACATTTGATATTAGTCTTAGGTAGCGTTTCTGCTAAATTAAAAATATGAATTTTTGTAACACAGAAATAGATGTCTGTGATTCTGTTCTCGTGAGAACTGTCTTGTTGTTTGGAGATTACGAATTTAATCAGGACTAAATTATATTTCTCTATTTTTTTTATAAATTTACTTATATTCTGTATACATTTATATTTTTTGTAATTCATTTGAGAATAGAAGCTCACACGTAAACAAAAAAAAAAAAAACATATGAAACTATTCAATGCACATTTATTTCATGATTCTAAATATATAATAAACCTCATATAAGAAAATCTCCTTTGTATCGATTTTAATATAGTCTTTAACATTTAATTACTTTTGTCTAGCTTCCATGTATTAGCATAATGTTTTTTAGGCGAGATATAATTTTAAAATTTCAATGTCTAGCAGTAAAAGACATCAAAATCGGTTCAATAATTAAAATAAACAGTAGACACTTTAATAATAATTCCAAAGACTGTGTTCTGTTTATATTTCAGACCAACTGGAGAAGACCATACACCAAGCTGCTGTAAAATGTATTCAGAAAATGGGCAAGATGGCAGCTGAAGAGGCTAATGCTGGTTAATTGTTTAAAAATGCAAATTATAAACTATTTCTTGTTCCAATAAAATTAAACTTTGATTAAATTAAATAGTGTTTTAATAATATACACAGTACGGTTTTCCTTGTTTTGGATATTGTCAGATTTTTTCTGGATAGTCCCAAATCAGTTCCAAATGAATAAACAAATCAGTTCCAAATGAATAAACAAATCAAAACAAACTTATTGACTTTATCAGAAGCTTATGAGATAGGTAATTAAGTTCGGGAGTGCTGGGATTGTGTTTTTAAAAACTAAAGTCGATTTTGGACTGTTTATTAATATGAATAAAGATTATAAACTTAAAAACTATTTCGATCGATTGTAGATCTCTAAATCTACGTGTTAAACCTATGAGAGGCGATTCTATACTCTCAAAGAAACCTTAAACTTATTTCTTACTTTAGTTATTGTGGCATGCTGACCTAGCGTCTAGCTCCTGTCCTGTTCGGAGAACGCTAGGTAAGCTTAACGGAGTTTAGGCGTGTGTATGAAGTCTATGGGAATATAACTAGGTACTTCAGTTTTCCACCTGCGTGCCAACTTTCACAGTAAATATCATTGAATTCCGTAACTCACGTGACTCTCTCACCATGACCCATTCAAATGTAAAAATTTGAAACTTGACACTTATTAAGAGATAAAAAAATTATTAGACTATGTTTTTAATACTCATTTTAGCGTTTGATCAGAATCTCATCTGTTGTTAAATGATAATTAATGAAGATGGTAAACACTTCTCACCTTGAGAAGAATGACAGCAGTAGTTCCTGAGATTACCCCTATAACGTCACAAACTCACAAACATTACCTCTTTATAATATTAGTATAGAAGTATAAATGAAAGAATAAGTATCTTATCTGACCCTGGGTTATCTAACATTATGGTAATAAAAAACATTATTCGTAAACTGATCGCATGTTTTTATTAAACCTAGCATTTGATATGATTCTAGAATTGTAAAATTGTAGGTAATAATAATGATGTGAAGCAACTTTTTAAAGGTAATGGTAATCTAAAAATATGGAAACCGATTTTGGCGTTATAAATACTTCTTACTATATATACATGTAAAGCTTTCGTTTTTTAAAACAATGAATATGATAATTGACAAGAATTTGACAATTACATAACCTTATAGCGAAATCTTTGACTCATTTGACAGGAATATTTGACAACTTGAAAATTGTCAGTGTTGTTTTCACAGAGTACCTTATATATATTTTTACGTTCAATTTTGAGATTCCCCAACAGATGTCACTGTTACTTCACACATTTTCTTATATGGCGGTGTCAAGATTCTCATGCGCTGAGTGACCGTACTCGAGCGGTGAAATTTTGATAAGACCTTACTTCATAGGATCATTTCTATAGTAAGCTCTTCCCGAGGATCTCACACTATGTGAATCAACCACGACCGCGATGAGGAGACGTGGCGCGGCACCCTGAGCGTGAGGCGGGCGGCGGTAGATCTACCGTCAGCCCTCGATGATCGTTCGCTCCCCTTCACGGGGGAGGGTGGGGTGTTGTCGCTGTCTGAGCGGTCTTTTTTTAAAACACTTTTGTAATTGTTAAATAAATAGCATCGAAGAACCGACTAATGTTATATTTTGCATTTTATTTGTTTAATTGTGTTATTATAGAACTTAACTTTTAAATATTCTCTACTATTTAATTAAACTTTCTGAGAAAGACCATAATTTTATTCTCATCTCAATTCAATATTTCGTAACATTTTAATTTGCTTAGGTGCTTTTGCTTCGATATTATAACTATAATTTTTTCTTGCAATAAAAACGTTTATATTAAGGATTAGTAATCTAAGTAATGAAAATTAGAATGATATTAGGAATACTTTTTGCAATATAAATCAAAATACATAAAAAAAAAAAAACATTAGTTGAAATCATTTAAAAAACTGCAATTTTAATTAATATATTTTTTAGGTTATCGAAATTTATCTTAAAACAAGATCTTGGTAGACTAGTAATATCAATCCAAATACAAATGTACTAAACACAAATACAGTTTCTACTTCTTCGTATACGGTTCTTTCAGAATTACACATCGAAAAGTTTTGTGATTTTGTAAGTTTGAGACAAACAATACTTTTTTCTTCAATGCACACTTTATCGAATTGATTAGAAATAGTATGTCCACCCTATATAATAAAACTCAGATCCTATGTTCCAAAATTTTTTTAACGCGTTGTTTTATACAAGCGTGTACGCGACATAGCATCGTAGGGATAAACGTTGTCTTAATTTGTCATATCGCATTTCTCATGATTTGTGAAAGGTTTCTAAACTAATTCCTTTTTCTCTATTTTAATCTCAAAGACTGTATAAAAAGTACAACAAATTTGAAGAAAATATAATGTATCAACAAGTTTTTCTTACTTTTTGTTTAATTGCTCATTTTTGTGTATAAACTACTACGCTATTTTTAAGCTTTTTGTTCTTGGCGTTCATTAGAGAGTGCTTAGAGTAATATTTTTTTTAATCGGTGAACTTTTGTTATTATAGACAAAGGAAGCGTCTCCGGCATATTAACTAATGATTAACAAAGTTACCCGACAAAAACAAACCGCCCATAAGCCTGGCAAATATCAAACCCTTCAGTTGCATTGACCAGTCTAACGTTTGCACTATGTTCGTATTTCAAACCAACTGGACCGGAATGAAAATTGTATTCATTACATCGTCGGGACGAAAGCATACATGGTCGTAAATTAAATTCTCGTCCCAATAAAATACTCTTATTAAATTAAACAAAAATATTTTATTTAGAAAACGATTTATTTACATATTTTAAAAACTAAAATAATATAAATAGTTAACATTCATAATTCATACGATACAAACATACGAGACGAATTACGCACCTTCCTAGGTATGTATCGCCTATTTCAGATACGTCATACGACATACATTCATCACTTGAGATTATTATAATTTTATCTAATACTAACATTAGCAACGAGTGATGTAGAGAAAATTGTTTTTATAATTAGTAACAGCTACTTAGAAATAGTGTACTTTATATTCGCGAACTTATATACAATTGAAAAATAATAAAATTTGTGTGTATTATAACATACGTGTGCTGTTAATTGTGAATATTTTAGGAAAGCAATTTATAAAGGGTATGTTATCCTATTTTTATCGAACTGACTACGCTATTGACCAAGCAAGGTCTTAACAGCTTCACCGGACTACTAAGGCGAGCGCTTGCGGCACTCGGCCGATTTTATTTGGGCAACTAGCTCAAGGGTGCATGGCACACCTCGGCTTGGGCTGTTGCCTGATACATGCAATTCGCGACCTATCTGAGCTAACCTAAGCTAAACTATGCATATTCATACTTATACGAGTTATTTTTTTTTCGAAATGACTAGTCTATTGACCCAGCAAGGTCTTAACAGCTTCACCGGACTACTAAGGCGAGCGCTTAAGACGCTCAGCCGATTTTACCCCGGCAACCAGCTCAAGGGTGCGCGGCATACCTCGGCTTGGCTGTTGCCCGTTACATGCAAAATCGCGACCTATCTTAGCTAACTATTCATATATGTACGAGTTGTTGAAACGTATATGTGTACCAAGCATACACGCCTCAACAACTCCTCCATATATTTATCATCGGAAAGTTGAGAGTTTTTCAGTTCGATAAGGGAAAAAAAAGTAAACCCTTCCACTTTCATGTGTAAACGTGTAGGCGTGCACGTGTGTGGGGGTGATCGTGTAGTGTTGTAGCAGTGATGTATATTTGTGTGTCACCGTATCGCGCAAGAAACGCACTCAAGGGCTCCCTACCGAGGGATCGAACCTAGGCTTGAGCCGCTGCCGTGGGAAGCCTAATCGGGTCATATATGAGTTATTGAAAGATATATCTGTACCAAGTATACATCCTCGACAACTCTTATATGTATTTGGTGTCGGACGTATGTTATCCTCTTTATGTCCATTAAAATGCTATGTCATAATTGATTTTAACAAGTGTCATACTGCGTGTTCAGATTGGTATAAGGAATGCTAGTTGTCCGTAAAATTGTAAAATTTTTGTTCACTTCAATTTTTATTAATAAATACTTTTTATCAGTCTAAAGCTACGGAATGATGCTTGATGGTAAGCACAATAGAATTGCAAAATAACCACGATATTTACAGTCCATCGTCCAAGGCCTGCGAAGCTGTAAATGATGTTCAGATTAACAGTATAGTATAGTCAGGTCGAAAAAAAAGTGACAAGCCTAAGGTATTTTAGCGTTTTGTTGGCCGCGCTTAAATCAACACATATAACAAAAAGTTCTTGTGTTGTCCGGTGAAGCTGTAAAGGCCTGTCAGGCCAATAGCTTGATCACTTCGAAACCACATAAAATAATTCTATTCTATTTTTTTTCCTGATATTTTAAAAATGTTGAATAAAAATGAGCTAAAGCTAATTAGGTAGGTTAAATTATTTTAGAATAGTCGTAACTATTGTAATCAATAATTATAATATTTACGGCTTTTTATAACTAAAAAGTTGCAAATACACAAAATGCGCTTCGACAGCGCCTTCTTAAAAATTGGCTTGTTAGGTTATTTTTGATGCCTGCTGCCCAGTCAATCAGCCCGTATCGAAACAACATATTTCTTTTTCACCACCGATATTGAGAATATGCTATCTTAATTCCACATTTTATTTAATACAGTGTAGCGTTACAATATTACTTTACGTATGTGTGAGTTATCGTGCCATTTGTTTTGTCAAAATATCATGTAGGTACAGCTTATCTAATGCTTTTTAGTTATAATATAGTTTTCCCTTTACCTATCTGATTATAAATACGCGGTTACAAACACTGATCGTAATTAAATTCGCAAATATAAAACAAAATAGTCTCGTGTAAAAGTTAGAGCTTTGGCAGTGAAAATAGAATTTGGTATCAATCTAACAATAGTTATGAATCTTTCTTTTGATTCAGTTGAGGAAAGAAAGCTTCTATGGGAAGTATTGGATCGTCTGTCGCTATCGTGAAGTAACTCGGTACTCTTCTACTATTCGCTGCTACTGTTTTAAACATTCCCGGTTTATTATAGTCCTTGCTTGCTGCTAATGTAAGATCTGATACTCTCCTGGAATGTTCAAATAAATGTTCAATATGATCTTGGTGTTTTTTATCGGCTATTTTCATAATAGCGCTTTCGGATTTACTCTTTTCTGATGATATTTCGTTCTTTGTGCCGTAGATCGGTGTTTCGGTCACTGTTATATCTTGCACGGATTCTCCGATATCTGAGTCTTTGATTTTTTTCCTTAGCGGCCGTTTAGTGTGAATTGGAGAGGGACTTGTTGTTTCAGTAGTTTCCTCCGTTGGTCGAGGTCTTCTTAATCCATTACGGATGCGAGAAGAAATTTTTTGCGTGACCGCTTCACCAGAATCTACTGTAGTTTGCTTCTGTCTTGATGGATTCCTAATTGAGTGAAATTCTTTTTCTGTCTCTTCGCTCAATTCCGTTTCATTCAATTTATGTCTGGGATCTTTCGGTGTGAATTTTTTCCTCTCGGTGGTATTTTCACTTTCACCGTTAGAAATTTCATTGTAAGGTATTCGTCTCTGAGGGAATCTAATTTTTGGTGTGTTCTCAACAGATTTCTCAGTGGTGCTCGTAGTAGAGCTTAATCTGCTTCTGTAATCTTTTACACTGAAACGTGGTCGGTTGTATTTATTTCTCAGTCTTTGCCGTTGCACTTTTTCAGTGTTTGATGTAGTTTCAGGCCGGAGGGTTGTTGTGGAATCTTCGTTAGTATCAGCTGAGTACTCTGTAATTGTTTGAGTCGTGTCTTTGAAACTCTGGCTTGTTACACCAGCAAACGTATGTTCAGGTTCAAATGTAGATTCTATGGGTCGCATGTCTTTGTGGAATGAATATTCTTGACTTGCTTTAGCGGTTGTTCTGAATGTGTCTGTTAAACTCACAGCAACGTCGCTGGTGGGTGTATCTTTCTCATCTTGTTTATGGGTATAGTCTGGTGTTTCAACTGTCTTGTATTCATATGGGCTTGTTGTCAGTTTAGCGTACGGTAGTCGATGTGATATTTTCATTATAGAGGATTCCTTATATGAATCTTCTTTTACGTAGGTAGTTGTGGTTTCAGTTTTCTCTGTGGTGGTTGTAGGACGGCGTTGTAATAGTTTCTTTTTGACGATAGTCGGTGTCGTTGGTGAAGTTGTTGGTAGAGCACTAGTTGTTAGATCGGTGGTTACGGTTGGTGTAGTAGGATATGTTTGATAGGGTTTTGTTGGCCGAACTCTTGGCCTAATCGTATGGAATTCTTGAGTGTCTGTTGTTTGTGTTGTCTCTGTCGTTTGAAGGGTATCACGAGTAGTGTTGTCTCTATTACGATTTGCGTTTCCTTGAATGGGGCGACGTCTTCTAACCTTAGTTCTCTTCCGAATTTTTTCTTTGTCTACAGTATCTGGATTACTTGGACGCTTGAAATATTGATTAGGAGCTAGTGTAGGTAGAGTTTCTAATGGTACATCGGTAGTTTCTTTAAGGACTTGACTCGTTGTTTCAATCGTTGTAGTGAGTCTAGTTGCTTCAGTGGGTTTTTTCGTTCGTCTTGTAGTGTGTTCAACATAGCTGGATGATGGATATTTATAATAATCTTTTAGATTATGTTTACCGATCGGTTCGAAGTCGTCACCAGTTGGACGTTTACTTTGAGTTTCAACTTGCCTGTTGTAACTCAAAGAATTATCGTATGATTTAATAGACTCCGTTACTGTGTCGTAATTTTCGGGCAGTGGAGTTAATGTAGGTCTAGTAAATGCTGTCTGAAAATCCTGCTGTGTCAGAGATGGTTCTGTTGATTTACCTGTGTTATGGTTGTACGTTGGTAACGTATATGCCCAAGCTGTTGGAGGTGAATGCGGGTAAGTCGGATCGGGTTCTGTAGTCTCTACAACTTCGTAGCCGAAAGAAGAGGTAAGTGTACCATCGGTTTTCGAAGGATTATTATATTTGTTTGACTGTTGGTTAATTCCAGGGGAAACGTTATCAACACCTTTCTGTTTTTTAAAATCGTGTATGGTATTCACGTTATACTGGTCATAGATGTTCTGGGATTTCACATTCTGTTGCGGGAAACTGTAGTCATAGTAATTATTCGCCAATGTTGTTGTCTGCAACGGACTGTATGTTGTGACTTTGTGAAGTTCATTCTGATAATGTTTTATGAAAGGATCTTGAAAGCTTGGCCTAAAACTGTTCTTAGCTCCAGCATTGGGATCTATTTTAGGTGGTGTAGAGACTTTTGTCTGTGGTGTTGGTGAGATCTTTACCTCACCGAAAGCAGGCCCGAAGTGAATTTGGTTCGCTGTTGTACGATAATGGGGAGTTGTAGAAACAAAATATCCTGTCGTTGATTTATAATTTGGATTATAACTGAAAGAATTGAAAATTGTCTGTTTTGTTGATTGAGGAGGTAAATAAGTGGTCTTCGTTGATGGGAATATTGGATCACGCCCTCTAATTGACTGGATTCCAAAAGAACCGAAGGAGCCTGAAAGTGATATGAACAATTATTATTTGTTTATTATCGGGATATCCACGAGAGTTACATTAAAGTAGTCCAAGTATAACTCTAAACAAGTGAAAACTTAATTATAGGTTCTTACTAATCATATAGAACTACTAGCCTCTACCCGCGAACTCCTTCGCATAGTATAGTTACTTTGTGTTTACGCTAACACGCAGCGGAAGTTCTCAAAAGGAGAAAAACCCCGATTTTGAAATACTCTTCATCGGTGCTCCGCTCCTATTGATCTTAGCGTGATGATATATAGCCTATAACCATCCCCGATAAATTAGTTATATAACATTAAAAGAACTTTTCAAATCAGACCAGTAGTTCCTAAGATTACCTCCTACAACGTCACAAACTCACAAACTTTACCTTTTCACAATATTAGTATAGACTAGCCGTCACGGGGGCGTTACAACCGTTCTTGATAAATGAGCTATATAATACTGAAATAATTTTTCAAATCGAACCATTAGTTCTTGAGGTTACCCCTACAACATCACAAACTTACAAACCCAGAAACTCACAAACTTTACTTCTTTATAATATTATAGTATAAAAGTATAGATAGTATAGGTTATTGCTTTATTAATTTTCTTAGTTTAGTTATTAAAAAGAAATCTTACCTAAAAGGCTTGACGGTAATGCAGCATCTTGGAATGAATACTGCTGGAATGGGTTGTAAATTTGCCCCTGTGAGCCAATAAGGCTCTGTTGTTGGGCAGTCTTGACGAACTGACTCAGTGACTGTGATGCTGTGTCGCTATCGGGTAACTTGAATACTTCAGGTTTAAATATTTCCATAGTAGTTGACAAATATTTCTTATTTTCTATCGGTCTTCCGTAACTATCCAACAGTTTTCCATATACATCTTGTGGTTTCGGTGTTTGATACTGTGCGAAATTAACAGGTTGAATACTTGTGAGTTGTTGCAGAGCATTATTAGGCTGCTTGATCTTCGCCGGGTATTTGGAGAAAGCAGGACGGGCAGCGAATGGGTTATGAGGATTTCTTATGAACGAGTTATCGAGGGGAATGTTCTGGATGTATTTGTAAGGTGAGTTGCTCAGGGTGTATTGGTTATGGTAGGTGTTGATTGGTTGATTGACTGGTGGAACGGAAGGTACTGTCCTGAGTGTTGTAGTAGGTTTGTAGGATTGCGCGATTGATGTTAATTTTGTAGATTCCCGTGAAGGGTTCGGACGTGACGATGATTGGTGTGCATCTAACACTGGAACGGGGATCTTATAAGCTGGTGCATGAAGTGGAGCTGCACCGAACGAGTAGATAAGTCCGCCTGATCCGACAACAGGTCGCCAGCCGCTTTTCGAACCAGTCTGAAAAGAAATAATAACGTCATAAATTTTGACTTTTTTTAAACTTATATGCATACTTGAGGATAGCTTATATAAAAAAGTCTGACCTGCGTATGTGTGGACCGACGATGATAGCCGGATGTGAATCCGATCGACAATGCGTGTAGAGCAGCCACGGCCAGCCATAGCCGCGCGCCTGTAACAACATATTTTAATTACTGATAATTGATATCGATTTTTTTTTAACTCTCAAAGGCCTTTGACCCCGATAGGCCTTCACTGCCTCACCTGAGTAATAGGATAAAGAAGTCTGTTTCCATATAATAAATATATACAAAAATAGATTATTAATAAAAAATACACAATAAGCACCGACAGTCCAAGCCTAGAGGTTCGTAATCGTCAGGTCGTACTTTCTAACAATTTCATTCTATTGTAAGTCATTATCTCATGGGTCAAGATCAATACAATTGTTAGTTTGTAATAAAGTAAATTGAGGTTATTACACACTAAAGTATTAAGGAATAATCACCCGGATATCATTATTTTTATATTAGCTTGAGAATTGGCAAATAGTAAGTTAATGTCTATTAAATTAGTCTATTAGTCTATTTTAAATTAAGCGTCACGGAGAACGGACTTGCAAGTTTTTTTTTGAACTGACTACGCTATTGACCTAACAAGGTCTTAACGGCTTCACTAGACTACCCGCGAGAATGTTAGTGCACGTGATGAACGTTTATGAAAACTCTACCACCTTTTCGGAGAAACGACCTATTTATTAGAAAGAACCGATAAAAAACTGTTTCTTTTTGTATTATAACCATATTATATATTTCTATAACAAGGCATGGTTACAGCATCTTTTAGGATTGTCATTTTTAGACATAATTCATATAACGATCCAACCTAATAAAGCCTTTTTGGTATCAAAACCGACTTAAAATAAACCTTGAAATTATTTTATTTTTTTATTGTAGCACGGCAAATTGACTGTACTATGCCTGATAGTAAGCATAGTACAATCCAAAAACAGTGGCGATCATCGAGAGATATACTATCTATCGCCAGTCACCGCTGTCATGCCGGCCTGCGTAAGTGTCTCTTCACGTTGCGCTTGAAGGACCCCATGTTATAGAATGGAGGAAACACACCGGCCGGGAGATCGGCAAATCGGTAATGTGTTTTGGAATTTAGTTATAGTACATTACACTGTTATCTAAAAAACTGTTACTAGTATTACTAAGCCTGAAACATGGGATGTCAATGTGATTGTTTTTAGTATTTAAAACATACCGGGGTTTTACTAAATTTAGCCTTCGTTGCCTTATTTTCGCCCTGAATCACTATACTACGAGTATATTATGAAATAAAGTCCTCTGCCACGTCTGTCTGTCGCGATAAACTCAAAAACTACTGAACAGATTTTCATTCGGGTTTCAGTAGTAGATAAAGTGTTTCATAAGGAAGGTGTAGGTATATAATTTGTGAAGTTTTTTTTTTATTATCAGGGTGGGACAGCGTTCGCCAGGTCAGCTAGCGACATACATTTTATACGTTACCTAGAGCTACAAAGAATTCTATCGTTATTAACTCCTTTTGTATTCTTATCTCCAAATTTAAGAATATAATACAGAGTAAACTTTCTAAATTTATAAATTTAGAAATCACTAATTATTGAAATTGAATTAGTGTTCAAAATTTCAGGTTGTTTTATTTTCTGCAATCCTACATCCACCTTCTTGGAAAATTAACGCTGTAAGAAGAAAAAAAAGTTTTTACTGCTGTAAAATATACATATAGATTCATTACGACAGCACTCCCATACAACTACAAGCTGCAGTACAACCGACTACAGCGCTGATTTAAAAGACATTAGTTTTTCTTTTAGCAAACTATTAGAAGTGGCTTTCCGGTTGCTGATAAATACAACTTATATAATAGCTCAGTATATTGCCATAAAATAATTGCAATGGACTATATTATATTATCAATACTACTATCAGAGAGAGAGAGAGAGAAAGAAAAATTCTTTCCCTTATTAAAAGGTTTATTATAAGCGAATAACATGGACTATATTTCATTTTAAAAATCAACATTAACGCGAGTGAAGTAGCGATCTAAAACTAGTTTTATTATAAACCGGTCTTTAATGTGTCAAATGGTTCGATATTTGATCAAATTTGAATGTATAATCACTTTCTTTTCTTCATTTGATATGAATAAAGGAATAAATAAAGAGAGAAACGAATATATTTTAAACAAAAAAAAGCGAAACCATTTCGGTAAATTACTTATCGAAGCAAAAATATTTGTTAAAATCATATTTTTATTCCTATTCAAGGTAATTCATTACATAAAATAATAAATTGTAAAATACTTTATATAGTTTTGATATAAATAATAAGTGATAAAATTTAATCGGAGGTTTTATTTCATGATTGTGATTTTTTAAATTAAATTCTAAAAGAATAATGCCATTATGATATGGACTTATCTATACTTTGATACTCATATAAAAATACTAAATAAATAGATATACATTGACCACTATTTTTAAGTTTGATTGTTCATTAAAAAGGAACTATGATTTTTAAAAGCATTACGCGTTGCATTGTGCGATTTATCTTCGTTGAGAAGCTGAGCAAACGGTGTGGTGCGTATACGCAGGACAACGCAGACGAAATCACGGGTATTATTTTGTCTTGTATAAAGTAATGCACAGCTTTAAAAACTCTATAACAAAGCAAATGGTCCTATGTAATTTTAATGATTTTACCGCCTGAGACTACATCGTAATTTAATATCAGATGAGATTGTAGTCAAACGTAACACCTACAAAGAATAAAAAATAAATGGGCATTTAAATAGTATCGCTTCTTGAGTAGCGTAGTAGAGCGTAAATGATGGATTAACAAACATTCCCACGCCTTAAAAACACACCGGAATTATGTTTTTGTGACTATATTTGTACGTTTTAATTTGTACCTGAAAAAACATGAAACGGTTCATTGATTTTTCATCCAGTCTCATTTACTTAGGCTTTGATAATGTACCACTTATAAAATCCAGTTCGGAGACAAAGAATACTCTCTACATCCGCTTTCAAATTATGTGTTACATTACCTTTTACGCTACTAGCACCACATTTTCATAAGAAAGCTCATATCAAATTACTTAATAAAGTTGTAAAAAAAATTGTATTATAATTTTAACATTACGTTTTCGTATTTAAACGAGTTTTTTTTTCGAAATGACTACGCTATTGACCCAGCAAAGTTTTAACAGCTTCACCGGACTACTAAAGCGAGCGAATAAGGCACTCAACCGATTTTATTTGACAACTAGCTCAAGGGTGCACGGCACGGCTGTTGCCTGATACTTGCGATTCGTGACCTATCTCGTGTACCAAGCATACATACCTCAGCAACTCTTATATATATTTCGTATCGGATAATTTTCTGAACTATTTCAGTTAAATAAGGAAAAGAAACAAAACCCTTCCACTCTCATGTGTAAACGTGTATGCGTGCATATGTGTGGGGGTGATATGTGTAATGTTGTTGCAGTGATGTAAAATTTTGTGTCACTTTATCGCGAGAGCAGCGCACTCCACGCCGAGGGAACGAACCTAGGCTTGAGCCGCTGCCGAGGGGAGCCTAATTTGGTGTATTTAATGCGAATTTAGAGTTAATGCTTTGCTTCTAACAGTTACTAAACTGGATTATAGTTATACGCTCAGGGGTTTCGATCATATACATTATTAAAGCTCTGGCTACCTTTATAATTTTAATTATTTTTAATTAGTAAAAGACAATAATTAATTTGCACTCTCTCGCTACCAGATGGCGCTAAGTTATATTTTAAACTGGGTATAAAGAATAACATGTTGACATATAAAATTCTATATCAGCATCCTTAAGGTTGTTGTTGTCGTGTGAAGCTGCAAAGGCCTTGCAAGGCGAATAGCATAGTCAGGTCGAAAAAAAAACTTTAGGTATTTGCCAAGCACTGAGTTGAGCTGAGCACCTCATGCGCTCGTCCCATTAGTTTGGTGAAGCTGTGAAAGGCTGTCAGGGCAATAGAGATAAGCAGTTCCCAATATACATTACTTACATACATACATTAATTAATACATAATTATATATACACATAATTCTTTGGCTACAGGCTTCATACTACCTTAATCCACCTTTGATTAAAGGCCACGATGAATCAGCGTGAAAAGCAAAAAAACGAAAGTTAGCAACGTGACTGGATCGTATTTCTTTCATCCGTTCAAAACAGTCACGTACCATTGCGCATTATAATTCATATAACCACTTCTTATGGTCCCTAACGTAATTTAACTATATAGAATACAAGCATGTATATACGTAAGTAAATTGTAACAACTTTCGTTCGTGTTCGTAACAACTTTATGTTGCATTGTAATTATCTGACAAAAAGTATAATTCGGTGTACTGTTTATAAAGTTTATCGGTGTTATTACAATAAACGTTGAATAGGTATGGCATACTCGCTTTAAAAAGGTTTCGTTTTAAATGCACCACGCTCGCTGAATGTTCGCCATCTTGCTATTTTGTCTCGGTTTGGGTATGTTAGGTTAGACTTGCGAAACAAGATAACGTGAACTTGCCTCGGGCGAGCGCAGTGCTGTTAATACGAACCCTTTTTAAAGCCAGTATTCAATACGTATTTAACATTTTTTTTAAGAACACCGCATAAGTTTAGAAAAGTTATATGTTATGAAGTAGCAAATAGGCATGCAGTTGACCTGAAGTTAAGTGATCACAGCTATCTTAAGGAGCCAGTAACAATAATAACTCCTGAGGAGTGAGCTGGAATATCCCGTACATAAATAAATATAACTAGTCACATCTATAAAGCTACTTCCATACCTGCGTATATCTACACAAAGTTTTGTTTATAGTCACATTAAATGCATGTGGGAAGATATTATCATTATGTTTCGAACTATGGGGCTATGTGTAGATAGACGCCGCACAATAACTGGGCTGGCGGATTTTACACACATCAAAAGAGTTTAGCGGACGATAATGTGAAGATATTGAAAAGACACAGATGTGGTAACGAGTAATCTGCGCCTTGATGGAAATGATTTTTGACGTTAATTTTAGCGTGACATACTTGTCATTCGTTTCGCAGATATGGGAGTAGCATATCACTACAATAAAGCAACGCAACCTTTTACTTTGCTATAGAAATATGTATGGAAATGAGACTCCAGCCGTCGGATCTTGCAGCCAGTTTTATCTATTTTATATTGGGAGTGATTATATAATTAATCGTAGGTGGTAGAGCCACGCCGATGCTATTACTCGCTTCAGCATGAATGGGTCGGCTCGTTCGAGGCACTACCACCCTCTCATAGAAAACCGACGTGAAATAACAGTGCTTGCATTGTTGTGTTTCGTTCGGTCAGTGAGAGCGTCGGAGGCCCACCTCTCCTCACCTTCGCCATCTCCTCTTCCCTTCCTTCCCCCTCACCTCCCCTAACTCTGGTTGGCAATGCACCTGCGACTCCCCTGGTGTTGCAAGCGTCTATGAACGGTGGTGTCACTTAACATCAGTTGAATCACTTGTTCATTTGCCTCTTATGGTATAAAAAAATTGTATGTTTTATTAATTGATTCTGAGATATTATATTCATAAGAGTCTTATTAGATAGAGTTGTCAATGAGACATCGCGTGAGACTGTTCGAAAGTATTGAGTATGTTAGTTTAACGAACTTCGATAAGGTTAATTACTACGAGAATTACTTTAAATACTATTGAATGTATGAATATTGAAATCTTGCATGACGATATATATTAGCTTACTTGGGGCTACTACGGTTCTAATATTGCTACATTTATATTCGCACGTGTGTAATGATGAAGAGAATGAGAAAACATCTTCCTTTTATAGTACAAACGTATAATTCTATAAAATAACAATTGAACTAACAGATCTGACAATATTTTTAAACATTTCAATACTCTCTTCTGTCCCATTCAGTCACTTTTTATATTGAAATTTTTAACCCAAATTTATCACGTCTCTGTACGTTTTTTCAAACAGTTTCTTTTATAGAAACCTTGTCTGAAACACACGTAACAGATAAAGAATTAGCCAAATAGGTGCGCTTAAGTTATGAAGATGATGCCTAACATGATGCGCTTCAGGGCTCGATGTGGAACCCTCATTTTGTACATAGTTTCTTTTGTAAGCTTCAATGTTTTTGCATCTGCAATGTTTTGCATATTTTATTGTAGGTAAGCGACATTCGTTAAAAATACAGGTCATTAGAGATTACGGCATATCTCCAACTCCGAAAGCGTCGTCAAGTTAACCGAAAGATAAAGGAATAAAGCCCAAAGGGAGACTTTGCGATAAAACTTTAATCATCATAATACGATGGCGTATTATGACGTCATCGTAAGATGACGATGAAATGACGGTTTTATCTCCGACGAAAAACTGTTTTTGTAAGATTAGAATCCACGTTAAGTTATGTGATATCTCAACACCCTATCAGTGAACGATCATCGCATCACTAAATCTGCACTCAAGTTTTGGAAGGACAAGCAGATATCTTAGAGTTTCAATATCTGGCACATTGTGCCTACATCGTCAAAGTAGTAAGACGAACTGATAACTATGTATCGCAGTTTTTGGCGGGATTATAGTCTGTCATGTAGTGTGTTTTATTTTTTTCATAATCTTATGTAATTTGACTATATATTTTGTAAATTTGGTAGTGTTTTACGTAATATAGTTAGTTTAATGTTCATGAGTGAAGTGAATGGAAAATAATATCTCGGAGCATGAAATTCTGAGATGCCATAAAGACTCCCTGGAAGGTTCTATCAAGGGATCCACCATATTGTTAGAATATTGACTCACACGACGCTTGTAATATTATTGACTACGCGACAATGGCAGTAATAATGTGAAAGATTGATTGCCAAAAAAAAAGTAAAAAAAAAAACTATGTATCACGCAGCGCAGGTTTACGGACAACGTTAACGTGCTTTACTGTGCATTGTCGATAGATTTGGAAGGATGAACAGATAGCCTTAAGTGTTAGCTTTGAAGGATGAACTGATAACCATAGGTCTGGCACGGCATAGGTCCGCGTCCGATAGTAACGCGCTGTTTCGTGCCTGCTCTGCCGACCGTGGCACGTTTCACTACAGTTATTCTCTAGAAAACACTCGGCAGCCACATTTTTACGCTTTTATCTCGCTCGAGAGAACACCGCACCGTTCGTCGTCAGCCGAAATGCGCTCTATAGATGTGAAAATAAAAGTAATTTTTGATTAAATCATTGTATCATAACGTATAGAATGTATAGTGATTCATATGTTGAACATAAATTTGATATGTAGATATACTTCTTAGACTTTGGATGAAAATGGAAAATCCAAACCTAATAGGTGACCAAATTTAATAGGAAATGGTTTTGTGACATATTTACTAAACTTCATCTTCATCATACATTCAATTATATATTTATCGCTGGTCGATCGGACGTTGTCCTGCTTTGATAATTTAAAAAATCTAAAAATCAACCGCAGCGCCACCTATAGGGTGCAGTTGTGAATCTAAACCATTCTCGGGTCTACTGGAACACGGATAAAAAATTTCATCAAAATCGGTCCAACCGTTTAGGAGAAGTTCAGTGACATACACACGTACAGAAGAAATTTATATATAAAGATTATGATTATTACTAAATAAAATTTTACAAATATTAATAAAAAAGATAGGTCAGGCTTGCGTTTACACGAGTAAATGGGTAAGTAAAGTTGTGTAAAATTAGTTATTTATAAAAATGACGTAAATTAAAATCAAATATAAATATCTAAACACTTGCTACGGGCGGTTACAAAATATTTAAATAAACGAAAAATTCATAGTAATTGAAATTGCCTTGTCCTTTGACGGAAACAGAACAGTTTTTTGGCTAATTCAAACGAAGTAACACAGTGCGATGAGTGATGCCGTTCACAGCGTGGGGACCTATTTGGAATAATAATGCTATTCGACATTATTCAACATTGGAATACAATTGAAAACTCTCGACAAACTTTTTTACCGCTCTGAATATAGCTGCTTATAACACAAATTTTGTTCAGAGCGGCCAAAAAGATTGACAAGGACTGCAATGAAGAACGCTATACGGTCTTCTTTCTGTGTTCGGCATTTAAACCTTAAACATAAAAGTTATAATCAGAGTACAGAAGAAGGATTTTTGCTAAATCTCATCTGCTTTGCTATCACTCTTAAGTGAAGAATTTGTTGCCAAATATGTGTTACGGCAACTGTTTTCGACAATCAGTGTCTCTAAGGTTAGAATAAATTATTATCTTAAGTAACATAGAGTGATATTGTGATGACGCATAAATCATTTAAGAAAGTAGTGATTAAACTGTGAATAATTTTTTTTTGATCATTTAAATTCCGAATTAGTGATAGGATTTGGTTTCTATTCTTTAATCTATACTAATATTATAAAGAGGTAAATTTTGTGAGTTTGTGACGTTGTGACGTTGTAGGTGGTAATCACAGGAACTACTGAGAATTTCCGATTTGAAATATTCTTTCAATGTTATATAGCTCATTTATCGAGCATGGTTCGGCTATATATCATCACGCTAAGACCAATAGGAGCGGAACACCAATGAAGAATGTTTAAAAATTGGTGTTCTTTTCCTCTTGAGAGCTTCCGCTGCGTATTAGCGTTAGCCCAAACTACTCCACGCGAACGAAGTCGCGGGCAGAGGTTAGTTAATTATATTTTTATCACTCATCTATAAATTGTGTATAATTTTTCTACTAAAATAAACAACATATTTATAGCGGAAATCTATAGAAATTAAGATTTCAATGTAGAATTAAAACTGGCACTAGCTAGGTCAACAATAGGGTTATCACAATATACCACGATCAAAGCTAATTCAGTTTGTAATGTGTCCCCAATATAAAAAAAAGGAAAGTCGAAATTGACGATTACAAAAAAGATCACAAATGCATAATTTCTTCATAAAGCACTAGATTCCATTGTCGTAAGACATAAACATTACTTTCTTGCAATACCATTTTCACAAGAGCGAAATGCTCTTACGTTAATATATAAAATTATATTTATGTGATACATGCGTAATCGTTCTAAAAATGTTAACTCATTCTACACTAGAAAGCTATGACTACAGTATTTTTAAAGAATATAAACTTTATTATGTCTTTTCACAAACATAAAGCATTTTTCTAATTGTGTAACTCGAGGAATATGCAACAATTTTATAGCGACATAGTTACTTCCTTCAATTCTCTTCGTTTTATGTTCACTCGAGAATGGTTTAAAACTTAATTTTTCTCCTCATAAGATTAATTTTTCGGTGTTATTATCTTATTTCTAACTAATCGATACTTTTGTGGAAAAGCATTTTTAATTTTAATGATTTCCGTTTTGATTAAAACACGCTCATTTTAAAATCTCCATTTCTATTCAATTTCAACTTATAAAATGACTTTGCCTTGACTGATTTGACACTGATAGAATTCAAATCTACGAGACACCGTTATTAAAAAGTTGAAGTTCAAATCAGCTTCTATCTCAATCTCTAATCACCGTTACATGATAATACGCAATAGCTTTTACCTCGAAAGAATGTGGTTTAACAATGATGAATGGTGTTCCCACAAACTGCCAACGTCACCTATAACATTGTTGCACTTTTTTCTTTGTAAAGAAAGTGATTTTATATTGAATCATTGTCAATAATAATTGCTTTGATGTAACTACGTATGAGATTATCTTGATTATTCTTTGGACGCCTAAACGGAATGAAATGAAAAGGCAAAATGTAATTACATGACGTTTTTTTACTTATCTAATAACACGAGAT
The DNA here is from genome assembly GCA_014332785.1 of Antheraea mylitta. Lineage (NCBI taxonomy): Eukaryota > Metazoa > Arthropoda > Insecta > Lepidoptera > Saturniidae > Antheraea > Antheraea mylitta. Next base: position 672,399 of record JACEII010000068.1, on the reverse strand, counting down.
CAACTCAACTGAACTGTCAATAGTTGACCTCAGTTAGAACTGTAAATTTTGAAGTAATTTTTTTATAGGAGGCTTTGAAATTCTGTTCTGCACCCTTTTTTGTGTGTCGAGGAATGGTGGAGGTTAACACTGTGTCGGATAGAATATTGAAAACACTGGTTCACTTTTTTTTTCTGACAACGCTATTGGTCTTCACAGCTTCACCGGACTACTATGGCGATTGCTTAAGACATTTGCCGATTGGTAACAGGATCAAGGGTACCAAAGTGGCCGAACTTCGGCTTGGATTATTGAGTTCTCGTCCGACGACGACGAGTTAAGTAACTTCGAGCGCTGTCAGTACTTGGATGGGTGATCGCCTTTTTTTATATCAATGGAGGCAAACGAACTGGTGGGTCACGTGATGTTAAGTGATTACCACCGTCCATAGACACTAGCGACATCAGGGACACCGCAAGTGCGTTGCCAGCCTGTATATGGGAGACAGGGGAGGGGAAGGAAAGGGAAAAAAGGAAAGAGGAAGGGACGTGGGCCTCCGGCTCTCTCACTGACCGAACGAAACACAACAATGCAAGCACTGTTATTTCACGTCGGTTATCTGTGAGAGGGGTGGTACTACCCCGGAGGAGCCGACCCATTCATGCTAAAACTAAAAATAGCTTCAGGGGGCTCTACCACCTACAAAAATATATAATATTATATTATATAAATAAAATAATATAATATTTATATATAAAATGCACATATGACAAATTATTAAAAGTGTTAAATGCCGTAGGATGGATTTATAGTAATTGAATTATACGGTATATTTAAAATAATGTAATTTCAATAGGATTTATTAGAGTTCGAAAGCACGAATATTATAACTCGTAGGTTGTACCTGGGCGACCGAGCCTAGTTCGGTTCTTTAAAAAACATTTTTTATTGAAATCTTAGTAAAAAAAAAGTTTTCTATGAATTAAATCTAGCTAGATCAATTTATTGTCCCCGAAACTACCCACATACTAAATTTCAAGGAAATAGATGAGGCCATTTCCGAGATCCTGAATATATACAAATATAAAAATATACAAGAATTCTCGTTTAAAGGTATTAGATAGATTAAATATCACTAATAAATGAACGAATATAAAGAGTTGTTTTCCTTTTTATTATTATTTTAAAATTTGATTTTAATCAGTAGTTCTTGAAGAGCTTTATCAATTAAAAAAATATTCAAGTTTTTTTTTGTTACAATAAACGAGTCGAAGTCTTAATTAGTCTATTCGTCACACTTCACATACTAAGATCTACTAATCTAAAATATTTTTAAAATCTTTGTCAACTTTTTTTTTCTCGAACTGACTACGCTATTGACCTAGCAAGGTCTTAACAGCTTCACCTGACTACTAAGGCGAGCGCTTAAGGCACTCAGCCTATTTTATTTTTGGCAACTAGCTCAAGGATGCACGGCACACCTCGGTTTTGCTGTTGCCTGTTACATGCAATTCGCGACCTATCTTAGTTAAGCTAGCTAACTAACTATTCATATATATATGAGTTGTTGAAACATATATGTGTACCAAGCATACATATCTTAACAACACTTACATATATTTCTTGTCGGAAAATTTCGAAAGTTTTTTCAGTTCGATAAGGGAAAAAAAATAAAACAATTCCACTTTTATGTGTATTCGTGCACATGTGTGGGGGTGATTGTGTAGTGTTATAGCGGCGATGTAAATTTTTGTGTTACTGTATCGCGCAACAACGCACTCAAGGGCTCCCCGCCGAGGGATCGGACCTAGAGCTTTGTCAACTAAAAAAATCAACAACGTGCGCCTAAAAAAATGAATTGTATTCGAATTTCGACCACTGCACAATCATTAGTAATGTTAAATCTGTAATTGATACTTGAAGTCTTATGTTGTTTAATGATTGTGACCTTGAGGTCAGCTGTTCTCATGATTTTTCGACCCAATAGACCACATATGATCATTTTGATTACTTATTAAACTTACCTACTTTCTGCTGACCTGGTATAAATGATAGGGTGATGAAAATAATAAACTACACGATTGCATGATAACATGAAGTAATTTAAATGGACACAGTACGTATTTTTTATTATCTTTAAACTTTCCTAAACGCAAACATTTGACTAGCATTGCTCTTAGTTTGTTCTGCGCATTTTGGATTATTGAGGTGTATGTGCTTAAATCAAAACATCAATGAAATAGTTGATTGTATTTGTGCACGATACAGATAAATACTCGTAGTATAACCATGCAACAACTGTTTTGCAAAAGATAAAGCCATTGCTACAAGTAATAAAATTATTGCGCAAATAAATGTGTGCGGTTTTCTGGGACAAACTAATTTCAAATCAATGCATGCCTTTATCTACGAATATGAGTCGAATTGTCTTATTTAATGTAATATTATTATTGTCCTACTGTTTTAATCCATAGGTTTTCCAAACTGTCTTGTTGTTGTCTTCTTCATGCTAATGTTTCATATGTCTTTTCTATATATTTCTATAAAAAAAAAATAGAATGTTAACTTAGTGTTTCTTTTTAATTTCAGTTTTTTCATTTAAGAGTACAATTATGTAATCTTCAAAAATGCATGTTATGTACTATCCTTGTGTAAATCTTGTTGGTGCTTCGAGGTAACATAGATAAATAAATATAAATATAGCGTCTAAAGTTATGTATTTTTTATAAATGTAATATAAGACTGTGTAGTAAAATATCACGATGAAACCATAGCACGGTGGTCAGGTATTTTGTAAAACCAACATAGTCAACTATCCTTTTTATTTTGAAAAATATATCTTTACGTACTAAGTATTATTGTGGCTGCTGAAACTAGACTATTTTGAAGCCAGTTTTCCTTTATCTCCAGTATTCTTTTATTTTAGTATGATGGCTTAGCTGATAGCTTGTTTGAACACAGTGCGATGGACGAAGGATGGAGGAAGGAAAACCTTGCAACTGAGTTGGACCGTTCGGTGAAACAAAACGACGTGATGAGACCATAGGACAGTGGTAGAAAACACTCAAGTAGAAAATCCGTAGCCAAACATTTGTTCGTGTGTTCTGTCAGTTGCAACTGAGAGCCAGTCTCCTCTAGGTTTCACGTGCTTATCACCTTACACCACGTCGTTATGTAACATAACATGAATTTGTAGTCAAATGATAAAAGCTATAAGGTATAAAAAAGGTAAAAAAACAAGCTTTTTCTCACTGAAAATCATGTGAAATTTTGGTCAATAGTGTGGTTAAAAAATTACTATAAAAATTCCGAATTTATATACAAATCGATTAATAATCTTGTACATTATCATAAACGGGGTTATTCTCAGGTCTCATTACGATTCAATGTCCGTGACCTTCGCCGAACGCAGGCCACTTTCCATGTCGGACGTGTTTAGACTGATACGCTCCGTTTACGGATCTAATAATACATCTACAAACACTTTCTTTTGTTTTTGACTATATAAACGAGTTTTTTTGCGAGGAGTTCAAGAGTTATGTAGTGTTTTTATTTTTAATTCTTATATTACATTATTTTGTGGGCTATTTAAATTACATATGACAATTATTGTGCACGTGTGAAGTGGATTCGTAAAATTAACACAGAACGTAAATTTTAGGTTTCTAGAAAAGAGTGTGTATTAGAATGACTTGTTTTTATTTAATAGTCATTGTTAAATCTAGTACCAAAATCGCAGACACATTGAAAAATATTAAGATCAATTTACGTTAAGATTGAGGCGAAAACATTGACAGTGGCAAATTATATTGCGAAGTCAGATCAAGAAAAAAGGAAGTGTGGATTGTTATAAAGATTGAGGTCATGAATAATTATCGCATAGTTACATATTAAAATATGGACGTTATTATTACAAAACATTTAAATACGTAGGTATTAAATACTTGCTTTAAAAAGGTTTCGTACTAAATGCAACGCGCACGCCCGAGCCAAATCGTGTTATCCTTTTTTCGCAAGTCTAATCTAGCCTAACCAAAGTGAGACAAAAGAGCATGATGGCGAACATTCGGCGAATTTAAAACGAAACCTTTTTAAAGCAATTATTTAATACATACGTATTTAACTATTTTGTAACAACAGCGATAGGCTCTAACAGTCTCACGAAGTTCAAGGCTTTTATAGGAGTCTAGGCATTCTTAAATTTCTAAATAAATTCAAGTGTATAGTAGCTTTAAATACATTGAATAGTAATAATAAATGTTTATGACTACAGATATACTCTCTTAATTCTTTCCCACTTACTTTATTAATGACAGTATTTTTGATTGTATTTTTCACAGAAGACTCTTAGAATTTGATATACTTATTGAAGATGTAAATAAAACTAAAGTTAATCGATTCTTTTATTAAGTTTATTAGTTATTAAGTAAGTTGTTAAGTTAATTAATTGTGAACGAGTATGATAATTCAAATATTACTAAAGTAGTAAAAATATAAGGTCGTTCCAATAAAAAATGTGGTTAAAAATCCTTGCAGTAATGTCATTAACAGTTATTATAACGCAGTGAAACGTTTGCTGCCTGCAGGCGAGTAAACAGAGCAGAGAGGCGCATTTACTGTACGCTGCTCCATTTCTTGCTTGACGGATACATATTATACACAGTAATTTATCATTTTAAGCGTCGTTCAATAATAGCACCATTAAACACTAACGTATATTTCGATCTCAGTTTTCATTGGAAAAAAATATCTTGATGAACCGAATCAGACTTTCATAAAAAGTAAACAAACCTGTTCTTGATGACTTTCCAAGTCATGGTTTTTTAAACATATTTTGTTCCCGTTTATCTTTAGGATTGATTCGATCACATCTACGAAAAAAAAAGAAACAAAATCTGGTTTGAACAAGAGACATAATATATACGTATAATTAATCTCTGGGTCTAGGACAGCAAAATTAAGATTGAAAATAATAAAATGTTGCGTGGATCTGGCTCCGAATGAGAAAATGTTATCTGTGCGATTTCATTCCCATTGCGACAAGTTTTGGATCTATGATCTTCTGAATTATATGTATTTCCATCTAGCATTGAATATATTTTTAAAGAAATACATATTCTTTTACATAATCGCATTGGAAAATGTGGTTTGTCCCACGTCCAGTTCAAAACTGGCTAGTATTAATATGATAGGCCACGTAAAAGTGCCTATTTCATTACCTTCGGATGCATGTGTCTAATATACGAGCCAAATAAAACTGAACAAAATATTCATTTATAAAACCATAATTAAACGATTCTCGGTAAAGTTTTTTTTATTGCTTTTATACATTCTATATTAGTCACATATAACACTTATTGTACAAATTAAAATATTTAAGTTATTTACAAAGGTTGCAAAGGAAATAAACATAAAAAAAACGCAAAAACTATTGGATAGATTTTGATCATTTTTTCTTTAGATTTATTTCTTAAATGCTAATCAAACAATAAAAAAATACGATATCTACATTTAATATAAAGTAATTAAAGCTTTAAGAAACTACGATTTTGATAAACGATCAGTGACGTGTAAAGTGGGAAGTGGTGTGGTGCGCATACGTAGGTGAGTGAGCATAAGAAATAAATTGATAAAATTGTAAAAAAAAATTTGAAGCAAATTATATTTTTGGTCTGAATTTTATTTTTATATTTTTTCCTCTATACGTTATACAAATAACTGTGAACACAAATAACACAGATAAACAACGCAGACAAACTTACGGATATCGCTATCGCTATCGCGGATTCGCTCTTGGGCTTGATGGAAAAGTTTGCTATTAAGTGATAATTATGTAAAACATGTGATCATTAATCTTTTAATGTACCACAACTCTCTGATTTGCACCTAAATCATTACTGGGGAAACTTTGTGACCATATTATATAATACCCACGCAACGCGTCTAACGAAAGGTGACTTATCAAATTGCGATCACATCTCTCTCCCATTATATTGCTGATTCCCAACATATTTGTGCGAAAGCAACAAAACTGAAAAAAAAAATGGTCAGAACGTTACGCATACCAAACAGTGACCTGTGACTTATTTTACGCAATTAATCATAACAATCATTATTATAAAACTTGTAAGGGTTAAGTGCTAATTTAATAATAAGCGCCCTTCTGTGGCGTGAATACTTTCGTACGTACAGTGAATACTTTCACTGTAGGAACATGTATGGTGTGAATTTTGACGTGTATTGTTCATTGCACGTATTAGTTATAAAATTAATTATATAATCTGTACTTAAGTATTCCATTATAGAATATAATTTTGCGTAACATGTAGTGTATATAGTGCACACTCATTATATAAAATCATTTATCATCATGCAATTTATATTAGTTATGAGGTTGAACTACCTATCATTGTAGCTTAAGCTTTCAAATAATTAAGCTTCCTTGATTCGACCACTTTCGATGAATTATCTAGTAGTAATAGGCTTATCGGAATGGTTTTCATCTATAGTTGGATCCTGTAGGTACCTCTGATCTCGAGATCTAGAATTTAGGAACGAAGTCCTCTAACGCTTATGGTTGGAGTTGATTGGTTGAAGTAAGTCATCACGTAAAAAAAAGCGTTATGCCGTTCAGCAAAGCAGAGCCGGCTGAAGCTAGTTAACTGTATACACTTAAACATTGCTTCTTTCTATTTTGATTGTGTCGACGAAAACAAAGTTCAATAAAATTTTGTAATTAATTTTCATTTTGTAATTGTGTAAATAATTTTTATTTTACAACTGTTGAATTGTATCATTACTGCTGAACCCCCATACGGACGCGTAATGATGTCGAGCCTAATACTCTGATTTTTTTTTATCTACCAGTAAAAGTTTTATGCATAAATCGGCTAAAACGTTATGGCTATATATATGGTTATAGCGTGTCGCTACGGATTTGTTTAAACAATCAACAGAAACCAAATTTTCAATTAATATGTGTAAATTGTCGTATTTGTTTTAGTAAAAAAAGCATGTTTTTAAACTGCATTAAAGAGTGGCTAAATACTCTGACACGTATATTAGTTTATATCCAATAAAATAAAAGGTATTGAAACAGAACAAGTCTAAGAAAGTAAATTGGTTGTTTGCTTGTAGTGATTACTGTGTTGCGGAAATATGCCGCTTTGACTGCGAGTGTACAATTAGAAAACATATTGCGAAGACTCGAAAATACACAATTATGTAGAGTCCTCGGCAAACTTTTTGACCGCTATTATATAGTTCCGCAGAACACATTTGGGTATAAATACGTATTATACTATAAGTGTAATATCGAGACACCTTAAGGTTAAAATCGGCTGAGTGCCTTAAGCGCTCGCCTTAGTGGTCCGGTGAAGCTGTTAAGGTCTTGCTAGGAGCGGTTTCTCAGGAGATAGCCAGATCGGTCCCTGGCCGCCCCTAATATGCGGCGGACGGTACACCACGGGATTTTAGTCCGTGCGAGTCGGACATTTTTTTATATCAAAGGAGGCAAACGAAGTGGTGGGTCACATGATGTTAAGTGATCACCACCGTCCATATACACTAGCGACATCAGGAAAGTCGCAAGTGCGTTGTCAGCCTGTATATGGGAGAGAGGAAAGGGGAAGGAAAGGGAAGGGAGGTGGGCTTCCGGCGCTCTCACTTATCGAACGAAACATAAAAATACAAGCACTGTTATTTCACGTCGCTTTCTGTGAGAAGGGTGGTACTACCCCGGACGAGCCGACCCATTCATGCTGAAACCAGTAATAGCTTCAGCGTGGCTCTACCACCTACAAAACAAAACAAGTGGACATAACCCACTCTCTCCCCCGGGAGGGTGGGTATCCGTAAGGGATTTCCCCACGTTAATAAAAAAAGGCCAATAGCGTAGTCTGTCCGAAAAAAAGACACCTTACAGATAAATAAATGGCAATTTTAGATTCCTACACAACTATTTATTCGAATTACTAGAACTGCCTGTCAAAAATTACTACAAAATTTGAATTTCTCTTTCACATCCTTTAATTTTTAGGACTAGTCTATATTATAGTACTAGCGGGCCCGCCAGACGTTATCCCGTCCTGATAATAAAAAAAAAAAAACCTTGACGAATTATATACCCAAATCTCGTGAATCACTTTATCTACTAATGAAAATGACATGAAAATCCGTTCAGTAGTTTTTGAGTTTATATTGAACAGACAGACAGACGTGTCAGGAGACTTTGTTTTATAATATGTAGTGATTATACCGTTTAGAATAATATTGTAAGGAATATGACAAATTTAAAATTAAATGCGACAAAAAAAACAGATTTATTTGTGAAGATTGTTACGTAGCATTTTATGTTTTTCAAGAACTGAAAATAACGGAGCGTCAAAAATAGATCTACATCGCTGAGGCCAATGATATTATAAGTAAAAAAAACCTTCTTACTTATAATTGAGTCACTTATAAGATCATATAAATATAAAGAATATAAATCAAACGTGTCTGTACATTTTCGATTTTCGAAAAAAAAAAAATGTCTAGGAATAAGTAATAGAATACATTTCAATCATTTTTAGAAATGTATGTCTGTCTATCTGTCTGTTTGTAAGAACACGCATCACTGCTCAAGTAATGGGTTCACAATAAATAATCAGCAAGAAAATCGTAAAGTATATCCTCGAGAGTAACTTAGTTTTTGTTTCATTAAAATCAGTCCACTCTATCATAAGTTATTGTAGTTTTAATGACGTCGTGGCGTAAAAACGAGAAGAAAAGTACATTCAGATGATTTTATTAATCACTACTTTTTTTACATAAGTCTCCACGCAGACAAAGCCGCGGACACCACTATTTTTAATTTTAGTAGGTGGTAGAGTCACGCTGAAGCTATTACTGGCTTCAGTACGAATGGGTCAGCTCGTTCGGGGTAGTACTACCCGACCCACAGAGAACCGACGTGAAGTAACAGTGCTCGCATTGTTGCGTTTCGTTCGGTCAGTGAGAATGCCGGAGGCCCACCGTTCCTCGCCTTCCCCATCTCCTTTTCCATCCCCCCCGTCACAGGCTGGCAACTCACTTGCGAGTCCACTGGTGTTGCCTCCTATGATATAAAAAAATATATTTTATAAAGTCAGTTGCCACAAAATGTGTTCTTAAAAAATTAGTTGCACAGCTTAAAACTGCGTGTACAGTGTAAGAGATGTGTGTAAGAGTGTATGTGAAATGCTTGTCATATCGTAAATAGTAAATGACCATATAGATATTTAGATAACATTCACGCACGATACCGATTTCAAAACAAATAACTGTGAAACAATTATCGCATGATTTGTTTATTTGTTTCGGTGTAATGTAATTTATTTTTAAGTTTTACAAAATAGATTTCGATGTACGCAATTGTTCCGTTTATATAATGTCTGAGGTTTTATTTTACAGTAATTGCATTTTATTAGATTGTGGAAATATTCTTGGCGGTGATGCATTATTTTATTAAAGCAATAATTATCTGCTTATATTGAACTCCGCACTTTTTTCTAACTATTACTTGTAAGTTAAATCCTCGTCGATCTTTTTGAAAGCTTTAAATATAGCTATTAGTTCCGACTCACGCATAATATAAACAAGAGTTTAATACAAAAAAAATATGATTCTAAAATTGGCAGCTTTCATCCGTAAGTTTTGTACATGTTATGTATATAATAAAAAGTACGTATTTATACCTAAATTTGTGCTTTAAACAACTATATTCATAGCGGTCAAAGAGTTTAGCGCGAATTATACTTTTTGTGGTAATAAATAATTGAGTTATAGAGAAATGAACATTGTGTAAATATTGTCCGTTTCCATACCTACCGATTTTCATAGTAATTGGTTGAACGTACAGATGTTGATGCATTACAGCACCATCATTTGGCGACTTATACCAAAAATATTTTAATAAAAAATGTATCTGTGAATAAACATTTAGGCGTGCTAACATTCTGGCTAATCGATTAAATAACATTGCAATTTTTCAACCTCATATTTATACAGGAATATCCGTTTCTTTTCATTTACGGAAATTCAAGCATTATTAATATCACAACAACAAACATTGATAACGGAACAATTACTTAATAGATATTTTTTTTTATGCTCATAAACATACATCTTTACATTTAAAATTTTGCGATACAATACAATACGGTGCTGTTTTATTATTTTACAAGATTATTACAGATAATAATACAATATGCTAAAACATCAATATTGAAGAGAAAAAAATATTATGCAACTTATGAAACTAGAATTATGGATCGCAAAAACTATCAAAAAGTTGATAAAAATAGATGGATTCTAAATATGACCGCTGCCACCTAAACTAGGTACCTAATCCTGTATCGCAGGTGGCAGTACACAATATGACACTATTTATGATCACGTTACACAACCGCAACGGATAAATTATTTTAAAAGGCTATATACAAAAACAAATGCATGTTAAAAACTATTGAAATATACTTACACTTAAAAGTTAGTGCTAAAATATATTGTATGTTAAATTATGTTACAAGAATTACATATTAACTAAAACATGGATTGAAAACTCTAACTGTTTTATGCCTTTGACTATTTTTAAAACGTTGTCAAATTTAATTTAAAAAAAATTAATTCACTGCTTGTCAATTCCGTGTCAACAATTTGAATACTTCGTGAATTGAATTTAATTTTGCACCTTTGTCCTAACAATGAAAGTGAAACTCGGTAATCGATCACGTTTTGCTTTCCATTTTTTATGAATCAACATTATTATAATGCTTAGACAATTGCTCTTCACAGTATTAATTTTATATAAAAAACTTCTTTATTAAATAAATATATTTAAAAAATCATTACTATACGATATGGAAATTAACCTTCGAGAATATTTCAAAGTTTTAATACTCCTGGAAAAATACGACCAGTTGAATTAAATCCTAAAAATAATTGTAGTCTTTTGTTACGAAAGTTACAGTATTCATTAAATCTCCAATTTAATTTTATTTATTATTTGGGGTTAGATACTCTATGGCATAGCATATAAGGCATCTTTTTACCCTTATTTTAACTAAGTATGATCGGCACGATATAAATCTAAAGCCTTAAACACATCATGCAAACATTATTAACTCAGTTTATCTCGTAAACGCATGATCTGGTTCAAGACTGCATACAAACCGGATAAAGAAGCAAGCTTCCGTTAACTGTATTTCTTGAGCTCACGTAAACATGTTTTTAATGACTTAATATACATTTCTCCTTTTTAAATTCATTCTTTTTAAGACTGCAATTAATTAAGAAAGATTATCGTATGTACTAATTAATGTTTAAAATTGCAATATTTCTTTGTCTGAATTAATTTCCGAAACGGCGAAACCAATATACATGATACTTTTATTAACATATAGAAGACTTTCCAGTGAATTATTATGTCTACAAATAATTATGCTTTTTCATAGGGTCTTATGCAGTGCTTCCCAATGTGGGGCCCACGCTCCACGGGGGGCAATTTGATAATTAAAAGGGGCAATTTAAAAATGGGCTCGACACGACTTTAACTCTTTCCCTTTGGGTTATTTAAATGCAATGCTAGATATAGGTGACAAAACAAGAAGGGCAAATGACAAAAAAAAAAATGCTGTAAATAATTATCAGGTATAATTTCGTTTGACGCTACCAAATTATCTACTGAGTAATTAGAGTTGTCAAGTAAGTTTTTCATTAAATGTTTTGTAATTTTACTAACGATGTTTTGATAACAATTTCAGAGTGATTTCTTCCTAAACCTTATCATTTATATATCTTAAGGAAAAAACAATTTTTAAAGGTTAAAATTTATGTATGAGTAGGGGGGGGCGTCATAAAAATGTTAAGCTGGAGCACAACCTAAAAAAGGTTGCGACACACTGGTCTAATCAGTAACAAAAAGGTTACAATTAAAGAAATTAAAGACAATAATCAATGCAATACATATGTCTCACGAAATAGTAAATATATATTTATAATTTATAGGAACGAAATCACGTGCACCAGCCAGTTTAAATATAGATTAACAGACCTTTGAGAGTTAAACTATTAAAGGATATAAACTAAAGAAGTTATGGCAGTTTATCTTAACTCAGAATCTCTATTAAGTTGTATAATTAATTTATTATACGTAGTTACGCATACACTCATAGGCGTATTTTGAAAGTTACGTATATTTCTATGAATATTTAATGATAAAAAGTTACATTCTTTAGATACAATGACCTATGAAAGTGAATAAAACAAACGTCTCGGAAATTTAAAGGGAAATTAATTTGAGGTTATTATATTTTGTTTATTGTATAATATAAAAGTACTTAAATGAGTTTTTGGCGGGATTTCAGTCTGCCATGTAGTGGATTTTATATTTTATTCATAATCTTGTGTTATTTGACTATATATTGTGTAAAGTTGGTGGTGTTTTACGTAATATAGTTAGTTTATTATTCATAAGTGAAGTGAATGGAAAATAATAACACGGAGCATGAAATTCTGAGATGCCACAAAAACTCCCAGGAAGGTTCTAGCAAGGGATCCACCATCTTGTTAGAATATGGTTTCACACGATGCTTAATATTGGAATGATCGCACGAAGTTTGTGATATTATTGACTACGTGACAATGGCTGTAATAATCGGAAAGATTGATTGCCAAAAATAAAGTTAAAGTTAAAAAAAAAAAGTACTTAAATTAATATTTGACTCGAGGCGTTTCTAGATGACCTAAATCCAATTTTAGTCATTCATATAACATGTTTAACTTTTTAAAGTTTTTATATACTATAAACGAACTTCAAAATTTTCCGTCCATAACTTTTTTAGTATTTTTTTATGCTCGTCATATTTTACGTGTACACATTTTGAAGATCTTAAAAAAAACGATGGATTAAAATTGGTTTCAGCTCATTTTGTAATGTAATGACTCATATGAACCACGAATACTTCTTGTCTAGAAGTGACGTAAAGGTCACATAGTGATAGCATTGGTTCGGTAATGAATATTGGTGGAGAAGAGAATAAGCTTATTTATTTAAGAATCTGAGTAATTAAATTAAACAAGTTTTTTCGTCTATTATTATTATATATTTTATGTGATTCAATACTTCATAACACACAAGATTTTCTATTGTTACGTTCATTTAACATCGATCAGTCAGGTATGTATTTATTGGAATGCGTCGTATCGTTCTCTCTTAATGCTACTCTCATATTTACGAGTCGAAACTACAACTAATTGTGGCGCTAAAATTAATGTCAAAAGTTATGCCGACAAAGATACAGATAGAACATTCTCTACAATCTCACACCTGTATCATTCAAATAACTTTTAATTAACGTCTATTGAACTCTTTTGATATACCGCCGCGGCATGATATATCCCGGTAGTTTATAATGCACGACGATAAAGTCTTTTCACATCGGTATTTACAGTGTCCATAAGTAATACTCCGTGGCGATACACGTAGGTATAGGAGTAGTATTCTACACGGTTCGTCAATTCCTTTAGGCCGGATAACAGCAATTTGACCATTTCTAGTTTACGGTAGAAAAACGATATGTCGATGGTACTTCCGTAAAAGACAACCGTTGTTCATATAACTAATTTAATATATTAGAATTATTGTGCTTTTCAAAATCAAAATCAAAAATACTTTATTCAGTTTAGGCCCTAATAAGGCACTTATGAACGTCAAAAACTACCACCGGTTCGGAAACAACCCACCACCGGTTCGGAAACAACCCACCACCGGTTCGGAAACAACCCAGTCATCGAGAAGAACCGGCAAGAAACTCGATCTGCTTTGCTTGTTTAAATTATTTTAGACAAATAAAATCTATACAAATAAAAATCAGTTGCCGAATGTTTGTAAGCGCATCACTGAAGAATTGCTGCACCTATTTAGGTAATTCTTATTTTGTTGCCTTTATAATTGTCAGGGCAACGTTTGTATGAAAAAAAGCGTAAGAAAAATCATATGGAAAAGTGAAATATGTGGACGAAAAAATCTGCATATAAAAAATGGGCGAATCAGTCAGACCAAATGGTAGATTTTTTTAAAATTGCCAGCTTGACGTTCAGTTGGTATCTTATTTCATTACGTTGTTGTATAATTTGTACTGTAGATTTAGTCTAATTTTCTTTGGTAATAAACCCATGCGAACAAAACTTTGTTATTGATTTAACAAAGCGTAACTATCGAATCAAATAAATAAATTTTATATTGAATTCTTTTATATTTTTTTACATAGTTTGTATTTAGAATACATAATTAATAATTTAAATGAATGTCATCCCAAAAAGAAACTCACCATTCATTTTCGACCTATAAATTGTCCACAGAATTATTTAAAAAAAATCACAAACAGCAAACACTAGCTCGCATCACTGTCACTGCACTGTACAATATTTTTTTTAATTCTATACCTCACTTGGTAAGATCGAGAGGTGCGCGAGAGTCGAAAGTGGCGCCTGCGACGGTTTGCAATAGACTGTTTCAGTTCGTAGTTACTGTCTACACGTTAGGGGTGGTGGGCTCTATAAAAAAATAGTGGAGGTCTATGATGAAACGAATAGTAAATCTAGTAAGGAAAAGTATTGGTTGAATTATGCCGTGCGTTATTACTTGTAAAGAAACTGTACGCAACAGAATGCGGTCTTTCTAAATGGGATATTTCTTCAAGAAAATAATACACACGTCATGTATTACTTACATTTGTTGTCATAGTCGATAATTCTAAATATTTAAATTATAATTTTTACAAATCCCAAAAAAAAAAAATTTTTGCTACGTCTGCCTGTTCGCACTCAAACTCAAAAACTACTAAACGGATTTTCATGCGGCTTTTATCAGTCGATAAAGTAATTCATAAAGAAGGTTTAGGTATAACATTTGTCAAGGTTTTTCTTTATTATCAGGGCGGGACATAGTTCGCCGGGTCCGCTAGTTGTATTAAAAAAAATGACATACAAATAGTGTTTCAATATAGTCGTTAAAAATAGAAATATACTATCTTCTGCTTGCAGATTCATTCGAGAAAATATAGATGTGCTCTATCCCTTGGGAATACTACTTATCTCCCGAAAAAAGGTATGCTCTTTTGGTAGCGTATATGTAAAATTAATGATGATCGATTAACTGTATAAAAGGCGTGATAGCCTAACAAACTCACACTCGCACTTATAATATTACGAAGGATTCACAATTAGAGCATAATTATTTCATTGATATAATTACATATAACATCGTGAATATAGCATTCGTTATATTGAAAAACTTTATCATATAAATGATACATTCCGTGTCTGAATTTCAAGAGGTTTCTTAGCCTTCATAATCGTACTTGATATGAAAGGGAGACGTGGCCTATAATTATAACACGTTAAATCAAGAGGATTAAATTCTTAGAGTCCCTAAAACAATCCGTACGATTGGCATTGATGAGTTTTCTCATAGAAAGAGTGCGTACTTCTATTGATAACTGGCCTCAAAGTTTAATTTAATTGTATTACCAAATAAATAATTTAATTGTATTGTCAATGGAGACCACTTCGAATAAGCATTTTATATATATATATATATATATTTTTATACTAATGTATTAAATTAACAAACTGTAAAAGTAATAAATGTTGTTTACAATTTATGGCAAGACTAGGTTTGTTTTAATTTTTTTTTTCACTTTATTTTTAGCAATTAATCTTTCAGATTATTACTGCCATTATCGAGTCGAGTAGTCAATAATATTACAAGCGTCCTGCGATCACTTCAATATTAAGCGTCGTGTGAGTCAATATTTTAACAAGATGGTGGATCCCTTGTTAGAACCTTCCTGGGAGTTTTTGTCACTTATGCACAATAAACTAACTCTATTACGTAAAACACCACCAAATTTACAAAATATAGAGACAAATAACAAAAGATTATGAAAAAAATATAAAATCCACTACATGACAGACTAAAATCCCGCCAAAAACTCAATTATTCTTATTTGTTGAATAAATTAGTCTCTCAGTGTATATAGTTATAAAAAATAGAATGTAATAATTGCAATTATGTACAAATATTTACTAAAGTAACCTTAAATTAATAATTTCACCCACTTGTTTAATTTTCACTATAAATGGTCTTTTTATTGTCTATTACCTAACAACTTATACTTTCAATGTTTATAGTTTATAAATATGAATCCTTTACAATAAAATAATTTTAAAATGCAAACTTCCCATGATACTATAACGACGACTACCATATTAAAGTTTTCTGTAGTAAAAATAATGCGTAAATACAACATTTTTTGCCTACCATGCCGTAAGGAGTTTCAGTTTAAAAAATATAACGTCGTTTAAAGCCCTCGCGCATCTTCACCTACCTTGTCACGCCGCGCCGCACGCCCGTACTTTCTCCATTTTGACGTCAGTATAATAATTCCATTTAAAATGACAAATACCAAATCTAGTTTAGCGCATAATAAACCGAGAAAACTGTCTTCGATAAGCGAACGCATTGGTAAACAAATTAATATCTATTGTGCACGCTTTTCACACTCATTCCTATTCCAATTGAGTGTTACGCGTGTGCGCATAAGGACCTGTACGATATAATTTCTCTCGTCCTTTGGAAAGTCATGTGGGAAAGTGGTTCCGGAATTTTTTGGGCAATCGATAAAATAGAAAGTTAATTAATAAGTAATATATAATACAATGTCAGGTTTGTCTCTATTATGTGTGATACGAATGAAACTTAATTTTTAAAACCGGCTAACAAAATTAATACACGCCTCAATACATATATTTTAGTGGTGAAAATAACGGCTAAATTATAAGTAGTAATGGATTACACTATCGTATTACACTATAATAATTGTTCTTATAAGCGTTATCAGTTATTCTGCTACCGAAAGAAAAATGGGAACACGTAACTAAAACGGCATTCTAAAAAAAGCGAAAAATCTTTACCCAAAAACAGAAATCATATGTGACCAAAAATACTTTTAGATGCAAATTTCTTCTGTGATTTCCAATACATGTTAAACATCGTACTACAAATAATTTTGTATTTTGTATGTGTGTATGTATTTATTATATATATATATATATATCAAAGTCGCCACTGTTTGCTTTAGACCGTAGTAATGTTGAGTAATTTATCTTTTATATCATATTCGTTTGTACCCGCGGCTTCGTCTACGTTGATTATTATCTTAACATCATCATTATTATCATCATCATTAGCTTGTAAGTGACCCATTGTAGAACCATAGGTCTCTTCCCGAAGAAAAGTATGGGTATAATCAAAACACCATCCCATGAAGTATTGGTGATTTCAAATTAAGAAATCCACAACTCTATATTTTCCCACGTACAATATCACTCGAGAACATTTCTCAGGTTCAGTTTTCCTCAGGATCTTTTCCTTTAGTGGTGGTCGATAGTCAATTTAAATTAGTAAATATACGCGAATTTCGAAAAAATCGTTGGTTCATGCATTAAAAAAAATATTCAAAAAATTGAAAGCAAAAATATATTTTAATTTTGTTTTAGAAATTAACGTTCTACTCACGTGTTCTTACCTATGGTTGGTCACATACTAGTTATGCTCACAATTAAAATATTGAAAAGCGAAAAAGACGCTTTCTCCTTTATTTTTCCTTACCACTGAGAGACTGGGTGCCGTACCGTTCGCACTATGATATTATTATGCCCTGGGCGGTACTGAGCCTAAAATATTGATCAATTCTCGAATGTAACTATAAAAATACACTGATCTATTAAGAAATTTTTAACTTATGAGTTATAGACAGGCGATCTATTATATTTTAATTATAATTATTTATCGAATATAATATTTCGTTACCTCGACGAGTTATTTGTGATAGCAAATAACAATTAATTAGTTTTAATATAATCTTAACAACAATGCTCATAATGTATATAAAATTCAACAGAAATAAAGACATTATATTAGTTCAGATAAAATCAAAAGTTATTTATTGAATTTAAACTTTGAGAAGGCACTAATGAACTTTGAAAACACCACCACCATTTGGAAAATCTCCAAGTCATCAAGTTGAATTAGCAAGAAACTCAATTGGATTTATACTCCTTTATTAAGACTGTACAAGTGGTAGTTTACAGTTTTTTTATCGGATGTAATTCGATAGAGAAATCTAATTGACGTGATGCTTGATTTTCTGTCCGGCCAATCAGTAATTTGCTATGGGGCCTTATTGTAGAACCTTAGTTTTCATTATACCTTTTATATATCTACCTATTTACAAATTATTAGGGACTGTTTGTAACTACGTGATATTCTCTGTTCCAAAAACTTAAGCTGCTTGCAGATTATTAATCCTTCCTAAAACTAGGAATATAGATAATACAAATTATACAATAAAAACCTTGAATTCAAAAGCATTTATTATAACCAAATTAGCTATTTTAAATATATCATTACAACTCAATCCTAAGACCGGTTTCGTATAAAACTGTCTTCACGTCACACAATACTTTCTCAGCAAATTCTGTAAACTCGTCTTCTACTATTAAGTTTTTCTTTAGTATAATCAACGTTTTGATTATTAAACTTTGTTCACACATTTGCACTCTCTTCTCTTCTTGATTCTTATTCATTGTTATGCGAAGTAGGGTGAGCCAATTCTGTATGAACGTTAAGAATTCCTGTGTAATAGTTTGTGTGAGCTGGAATTGTATGAGAATGTGTGTCCACGGTTGGGATGTGAGTGTGGCTACCAATCTCGTATCGTTTTTAGATATAATCGAATGTTTAAATATTGCGCTTAGGGTTTTCCAACCAGCTGATGATTGATTTTTATTTTTCTGCGGGTGTGAAATGTACATTTAAATAAAAATGATTTCATTTGAACTTATGATAGTTAAATTGTGCATACAAGAAGTCTGAAAATAACATCTATTGTAAAGGTTTACATAATACTAGGGTGAATATCCAATATCTGACTAGCTACAGCCTTCAAAGCTGAACATACGCCGCCAAATATTTACATGTGTATTTCGGCCGCTGCATTCGAGTAGATTAACTTGTTACCATCATTAACCATACAGTTCCGCTAATAGTAAGTAAGAGTTATAAACATTTAATTTTATTTATCTCTAAACACAATCCTTTACTATTGATATCTTATCTTACTTCATAATACTAAAGTTATTCACTTATAAGTAAATTACTTCAGCGAAACGCTCTTTCTGTTGATAGGTTTTTATTTCATGATTTTTGATATTTTAATTTAGTTGTTATCATTAATAATTAAAAAACTATGCAGCAATTTTTTATAAAACAAAAATATATTTGTATATATTTTCTTAACAATATATAATTCATTAATTGTAGAATAATTTAGTTGCGATGGGAATTTATGTGGTACAATACCCTTTATTAGCCTTTATATCAATTTGTGGCTAAAAAGATTGACGAAGACTGTATCTATGTCATAGTATATTGTATATTAGTCATTTGTCGAAACCAGAGTAATTAAAAGTTATATTTCCCACAGCATTGAACTGGATTAATATGTGTTAATTTACAAACTTGATGCTGACCGTCCTAGATTAACCGGTTCTGCGCTCAAACGATTTCTTGTGACATACAAACTAAGTGCAAATTTTTATAACCTTTAAATGTATTAGGATTAAAATTGAAATCGTTTATTTCTTCGTTTCTTCAAAAGAAAATATCAGTTTTTAATTTTTTAAATGAGCCAAAGCTAATTTGTATCGCTCATATGAGATCTTTAATTTTTTAAAGATTTGCAGTCTCTATTCACCGTGAACGAAGTGCAAATTTTGTCGTTCATAAGTTTTTTTAGTTTAATTCTATGATATTCAAAGTTTACATGATCAAAATATGAAATCTATAAAAAAAAAATCTTATGAATAGCTAAAATTGGATTTGGCTGATTTTGAAAATTAACGACTCATTTGTAAGTTTCTGATATGTTGAATATATCAATAGATAATTACACAATTAAAACGTAATTATTGGTTTACTTGTAGAAACTTCTAGAAACTCTTTTAAAGTTGTACTATAATTTCATTTAATGTTAGTTGACATTGTGAGTCAAATTGATACATGTTAAGCCTGAAACTGGCTCTCAAGTACAATTGCCGCAACGTATCTAGAAGCACTAGGGAGCCAATTACCTATTTACGCATATAATAGCTAAACGGGCAGGATTTAAAAAATACACTACCACCAAAGAATTATGAAACCGCTATTAACTAATAGCAGGTTCGTTACTCTATGACTACCACCGTGGTATTACCTTCATTACGATGTTTTCTGTCATAGAAAGTTCGAACTCTCTTAGATTCACATTAGGGTCAACGTGGTATCATAGCTTAATACTAATAAGCTATCATAGTTTCTATTGGACGCCCTAATCATTCATATTTTATTGTTAATACTTGTGATTATTTGAACTCTTCCTGATTCTCAATCTCAAACTCATATTGGAGTAACGGTCACAAACCCTTTTCGATTATTCATAGCTTTTTGTTTTAGTATTTTCTTATTCCGATTTCAATGCAATTACCCCATATGTGTATCGACATAGAAGCAAGTAGCAACGATTTACGACTATTTTTGCATTAATTTTAATAAGAATAAAACATATCCTAGCGCCACCTACTAGTGAGTTACTCTTTACGTATATGAGACGAAAGTATATTCATGAGGTGTTCAGACATCAGCTTCATTTAGTCGATCTAGAATCTTCGATGAGCCTCACGTTTGTTTGAACAAAACGTTGCAATAAGACTACAATAATGACAGGATATTTTCGTATGCTAATCTGTGTAACTGCCATAATTAGGTTGAAATTCCCACACTAAGAATTTATAGGTCTGCTCTGTCGATTATAATCGCGAGTCACTCATACTTATCTTAACATATAAAATCAGGTAAAACTGTGGTTAAATGCTTAACACTATCCGTGCCATTTGACATGCTCTTCAGGCCATTTGATATTTTGAAAAAAGAATAGGTGTATTTTCATACAATATTACGTTATAACATTATACATAACATGATATACGTATTTCTTTTGTTTTCTGTAGTTACCAAATTGTGTACCATGGGAGGTACATCACACGGCCTAAAAATCATGTTTAACTTGTACCACAAGTGGTACCCGTGGCCTAAAGATCAAGTCTAAAGTGTAGCACCGGTAGTACACGTAGGCTAAAGATCAAGTCTAATGTGTACCACCGGTGGTACACGGGATCTAAAGATCAAGTCTACCCTGTACTACTGGTATTACATGTGGCCTAAAGGTCAAGTCTAACGTGTAGCACCGGTGCTACACGTGGCCTAAAGAACAAGTCTACCGTGTACTACCGGTATTACACGTGGCCTAAAAATCAATTCTAACGTGTAGCACCGATGGTACACGTGGCCTAAAGATCAAGTCTACCGTATACTACCGGTATTACACGTGACCTAAAGATCAAGTCTAACGTGTACCTTCGGTGGTACATATGACACGGAACGTATTAACTTATATGCAAAAAAGAAAGAACATATCACATAACTAACCCCGCAACATAACATCATTTGCACCCTCAACATCAAAGCTCTTAGTGCGTTATATTGAGTCGATTCATTAGGAGGTCGATCTAAATGTGACGTCAGAGTAATCAATGTATTTGCTCCTGAACTCAACATCATGTAGACAAGTTGCAATAAAGAAGCACCGCGTTCGCTTAAACTATCTTTCCTTAAGGATTGGATAACTAAATTGGTATCGATTTGCAGTACTGATTTTGGCTGGAATTGTAATCCTTCGATTAGGAATGGAATATTACATATATCACTGTTACTTCTCATATGAAATTAGGGATAATTTGTCATTTGATAATTCTTACTACTTATCACTTTTTTTTTGTTTATTTGTTATATGATATTTATGTTCGTTTAATTTTTTACACGTAATGTCTTCAATATCGTATTATAATAATATATTACCAGTAATATAGCGGAGATAAAAAATCATTTTAATGCTATATGATTATATTAAAATAGCTATAATTTCCATAACTACTGAGAATGCTGAAAGAAAATATACTGGTACCTAAGAGAAGTAAATAAGTTGAGGTTCCTTTAACAGTTTTAAGAAGTTTTTTGTAGTGGCATGGGAAATAGTCGATATTAAGAAAATAAATACAGTAAAAATCAAAAACAGTGGCGACCACCAAATTATCGGTTGTTGATTGTTGCCTCTGTTATGCCGTTCTACGTAATTACATATTTAAGTGAGACAAAGGTATCCGATATAAAAAGTAGGGAAGATACTTGGTGAGAGATTTTCTCAAAACATTACTGTAAGGTATAGGTATATTACATATTTTTTGTAACAGACAAGATAGAAATTATTGTAAAGAACCTGGTTGTCGTTGTATTATTGTAGGGAGAGGGAAGACATAGGTTGAACGGTTCTACAGAATACTGATTTGGAGAATAACAAAGTCCGTGTAATATGGTGAGCGAAGAAGTCTTACAAATTTTGTTATGGAATATACATTATTTTGCTATGGAAACACACTAAGTCGTATACATTAGAAAGAGTCTGAGAGGGAGAGATAGATAAATTCATATCCGGCTATAATGCTTTCTTCTTACGTGACGATTTCTACTAGTCACTAATTTACTTTGCAAGCCTTACCTGATAATTATTTCTGTTGAAATAATGCACAATATAAGATAATAATTGTAGAGCTACGCATGCGACCGTATCGTCCAAGCTATTAGTCGCCGAAAGTACATTTGACAGAAACCCGCTTCGATTGATATACATCAGAAGAACTGAAACATTTTTTTTTTTCGAACTGACTATGCTATTGACCTAGCAAGATCTTAACAGCTTCACCGGACTATGTATTAATGGAACTAATATTAAAGTATTGAATTACATAACCAGAATGTTGCTTTGAATCAATTTATCTAATATAGAAATGAACGCGAAGAAGGTCCTAAGTCAGAGGTTCTCAAAGTGTGCGTCTCAATACCCAGGGGGCCTAACCAAGTTGCTTATCGACAATCAGTAACACAAATAGAAAACGGAAAAATGTATGGAGATGACATATCTGAACGCTATATCACGTGATTTTACTACGTGTATAGTGATTGTCGATAAGCAACTTGGTTGGGTCCTCAGAGATGCTATGGAGATTAACGAAAAGCAGCACAAATTCCTTCTGTTTTCTTATTTTAATTGTAGCGTGGTACAATGATAGTATTTTATCATTGTACTCTAGTATTTACGCTGTTAGAATCTAATAGAGAGGGGTTCGACTCTCATGTGTAGTTGTTAAATATCGTAAACACGCTAAAACTGGAGGGCAAATTATAAGTGCACCCTTATGTTCAGTTGCCGGAACACACATATGATTTTGGGAACAGACTTTTATCTTGAGGGTGATAGCCATTCTGATTTAGAAAAACGCCATGTCATTCTTACACCACGATGTGTTCTTCATCGAAGGCTCCGACTTAGTTGGAATGATTCGAACCTATGCGAATGGCGTAGTGTCCAAAGAAGCTAACCACTCGATTGTTATCATAATGCCAGCTGCTGGGTTTACACTGGTTGATCCCAATTGTTGGGGTGTAAGGGGTGTCGAGTAAGATCTTAAGACTTGTGACACCCAAGCCAACCTCACCTGCACGTGGTGCACCCTGCTGATCAACGAACGAGGCAATGGCGATAGCGGGGTGGTAGGGTTTTACAGCCCGACTGGGTCGCAACCACCATGTACATGGCGAAAAAGCCCGTCATAGTGACTCGCTTTTGCGCGTCGCGTTTCGGGATCAGCCTGTGCATATCCAGTACCAGGTGACTTTCGTCATTATGGCCGGCATGACAGCGGCGACCGACGATGGATGATCTGTCTCTCGGTGGTCGCCACTGTTTTTGGATTGTACTATGCTTACCATCAGGTATAGTGCAGTCACTTTGTCGTGGTACAATAAAAAAAAAAAAAAAAAAAATCGTGACGACCAAGAAGTAGTAGCGACCCAATCAGGTAGAGTTATAACACTCCGCTTGGATACCGGTTACCCGTTGGTGTTGCACCTGGTGTATAATTGTACAATACATCTGCGCACAATTTTCATGTCCTACCACTCATTAAAGTCTTCCCATATCCCAGTAACATTATAAGAGAAGGTGATAAAATCTAAACAAATCCATGTAATTAAGTGATTCTCGTATTGTAATATACTCGTATACCTCATAAAGTTGCTTTGAACTGTGTTGGTGATTAGTTTCATAGTACATATATTTCTAATACCTGTGAAAAAATTGAGGCTTCCGGTGAACGAAAACATCGAAATAAAACCATAGTAGTGGTAGGGTTTTGTCAGACAAGACCAGCTACCACCCTCAAATTAATAATCTGTTGCCAATCACCTGTTGATGTCTTCCGGCAGCTGCATTTCACAGCTAGTTATTTGATAACATTTTGATAACATTAGATGAGATTGAAGTGAAACGCAAAATCTTATAATCTATAAAAAATAGTACGCAATGAATTGTAAAAGTTTGAGAACTCTTGGTTAAAGCTATATTTCATTATGCTATTGCATATTGATTTAATTCCATTACAATTCCAAGTTTCAGTAGATTGAAGGTATTGAAACACGCTCTTCAAAGTCGGCAACACAAATACAAATATCCTTATTTCTAGAATCCTTGAAACAAATTGAAACGGTGATGACCTTGATGTTCCAGTGGTCCGTGGGCAACGGTAGCTACTTAACATCAGATGGGCCCGTCTGCTAGTTTGCGGCCCTCTGGTATAAAAAAAACAGTGGAATATAAATACAAAAAAAAATCGCGGTTATGAACAAGTATATAATATACACATTAAAAGGAGAAAAAATTGATTACTAGCATACCTCTATTATCATTTTGATTACTTGCCAATCCAAGTAAATATAAGCTTAATTTCAAACACACGTATTCATAATGATATCGTGTTTTGGAATCGCCAGAATATTCATGATTGTTTTTTGAGAATATCGCAGTTATGAGGACGGCCGTCTTGAGATACGTAGACTCATCTAATTCCATAGGTACGAGGGTTGTAGCTAAATCGAGAAGGTGGCAGATGTTTGTATCTGACACAAAAATAATATTTAAATAATAAAGTGATATACTATCGCGGTTATAATAAAAATAAGGAATAATACGAATAAATCTACTTTTTAAATTTTTGTGAATAAAGTCGTTGCAGGCGTCCTGGAATAAGTAATGAAATTTTGGCGTTTGGTAGCCCCGAGGGTTCGTGTTGGTTCTTGTTGCCTGTGGAGTTAAATAAAATGCCGCAGATACTATATAGAATGCTCCTTTAATATAGGTGTTACACAAGTTATAACGACACAATAATATAAAATACTGGATACATAAATACAGTCTTATACTAGCGTCCCTACGCGTGCCGGGTGAAACGCCAAGTGACAAGTGACAGTTGTCTGGGTGACGCGTTTATATAAGGTACTCTGTGGTGACGCGTGGGTTTACACATTTTTATTTCAGTGTTGCCGGTCTTATATGATAAGGATTAATAACTAATATTAAAATTAAGCTAACTTATACACATGACATTTACAAGTAATATTAAGAAAGGGCGGAATGCCACATAACACTTATCGGCTAAGTGCCTTAAGCGCTCGCCTTAGTAGTCTGGTGAAGCTGTTAAGACCTTGTTAGGTTAATAGCGTAGTCAGTTCGAGAAAAAAAATTAAATATATTTCAATCATTTTTAGAAGTGTCCGTCTATCTGTCTGTCTGGCTGTTTGATTGAACACGCTTCACTGTTAAAGTACTGCGTTCATGATAAATCCTTTCAACAAAATCATAAAGTATATCTTTGAGTAACATTCAGTATTTGTTTCGTTACATTCGGTTCCGTTTATCAAAAGTTATTGTTTCTTTTTTCGAAATGAAAACGCTGTTGACCTGGAAAGGTCTTTACAGCTTCACCGAACTACTAAGGCGAGCGCTGAAGGCACTCAGCCGATTTGGGATATTTGGGCGACTAACTCAAGGGTGCACGGCACACCTCGGCTTGGGCTGTCGCCTGTTTTGTGCAAAAATCGCGACCTATCTGAGCTAACCTAAGCTAAGCTATCTGGATATACGTATATGAGTTATTGAAACATGCATTTCTACCAAGCATGCGTGCCTCAACAACTCCTATAAATATAACTTTATTATCTATACTAATATTATAAAGAGGTAAAGTTTGTGACGTTGTGATGTTGTGACGTTGTAGGGGGTAATCTCAGGAACTACTGGTCCGATTTGAATAATTCTTTCAGTGTTATATAGCTCATTCATCGAGAATGGTTATAAGCTATATATCATCACGCTAAGACAAATAGGAGCGGAGCACAGATGAAAAATGTTTCAAAATCGGGATGTTTTTTCTTTTTGAGAACTGCTGTGTGTTAGTGTATCTATTCTACGCGAACGAAGTCGCGGGCAGAGGCTAGTTTGTAATACATTACTTGTACATTACATATATACATTATTTGTATTCTGTCATTTTTTTTCTTCCTATAATACTAGTTTCTGCCCAAGACTTCGTTCACGTGGAATATATACTTTGGGCTAACCCTAACACGCGACGGAAGTTCTCAAGAGGAAAAACCCCTGATTTTTAAACATTCTTCATTGGTGCTCCGCTTCTCTTGGTTTTAGCGTGATGGTATATAGCCTATAACCAACCCCGATAAATGAGCTATATAACATTGAAAGATTTTTTTCTAATCGGACCAGTAGTTCCTGAGATTACTCCCTACAACGTCACAACATCACAACGTCACAAACTTTACCTCTTTATAATCTTTCTATTCTATAATATTAAAATAGTTTGTCAATATGCTAACCTATTTGACAGTCATCTATCAGAGCTTTAGACAATATGTCCGGTAACATATTCCACACTAAGTTAGTAAATTTTTGTTTATCCTCGTCTTTTTCTTGCGAACATATTTGTAATACATCCAAACAGTTCCTCGCTACAGTTACGTCGGTATTTTCTACTAGAACATGTAGGAGTAGCTCCCAAACTATTGGTTCGGTTGTAAGATCTAATGGTAGGGTGTCTTCGGTTTTGAGCCATTCGTTTAGCTAAAAATAGGGACACTGACGTAGTGCAACCATAATACATAATTATTTTTTATGTGTTTGACTGAACTCACTTTTTAGTAGGTGGTAGAGTCACGCTGAAGTTATTACTGGTTTCAGCATGAATGGGTCGGCTCGTTCGGGGTAGTACCACCCGACCCACAAAAAACCGACGTGAAGTAACAGTGCTTGCATTGTTGCGTTTCTTTCGATCAGTGAGAGCGCCAGAGGCCCACCTCTCATCCCCTTCCCCCTTTCCTCTGCAACTTCTCCCACTCCCCCGCCAAACAATTCTTTCTTTCTTTCTAAACACAGGCTGGCAACGCACTTGCGACTCCCCTGGTGTTGCAAGTGTCTATGGACGGTGGTGATCACTTACCATCAGGTGACCCACCTGTTCGTTTGTCGCCTATGATATAAAAAAAAAAATCCTAAACGACTGGACCGATTTTGATGAATTTTTTATGTATCCAGGTGGATTCAAGAATAGATTAGATTCACAATTAAACGCGATAGGTGCCATTGATTTTAAGATTTTGTACTATTTCTAAGGCAGGAAAACATCTGCCGGGCCGACTAGTATAACGACGAAACAGTTGTGCACGGCCTATCTGTGTCAAACGCACATGAGGTAAAATATCTAAAGATGGGTCATGTGGTATGCGTTAAGATTTTATATACCTAAGAATTCAAGACTCATATCATTTATATTGGTTATTTATTTGTACTTATCTGAAAATGATATTAGACTATAACAGAGATTGGATATAATTATACTCATAAATATATAGCTTCAAAAAGAGTGCTTAAATATCTTAAGATCTGTCAGACACTACGAATCTTATGTGAGTTTATGCTCTTTAATTCCCACTCCCCACTTCCCCACTCATACCTAAGGCGCAATATAGCAGTTTGGTCAGATTATACCAAAAATCAAAATACAGTTTATTCTACTTTGGCAACTGAGAACTCTATGTTTTGTATCCAATACAATTTTTGATTTTGAAGCAAAAACTTACCACAATTAATTTTATGTAATTGGGGATCCGCTGGGATGTAAACGACCAGAGTAATATCGCAGGGTTATGCGTATAATACATAGAAGGTTCTGGATGCAACATGGTGATTATACGATCACTCGCTTTTTCCAAATACACTCTTTCATCAAGTGATTGCACACTATTATTCGATATTGCCGACATCTAAGTACATAGAAATACTATATTAAATATTCATGACTAGCTTTTGCTCACTTCTTTGCTTGCAATAATATAGATTTGATTTGCCCGTCAGGAATAGTACAATTTACTGGTTAAAAAGTACCCTATGTCCTTTTTGGTACTCCTAAAAACGTGTTTGTAACATTTAATTCAATTAAGGCGTAAAAACCAACACTCTTTCGCATTTATAATATTAGGGAGTTTTTGGCGGGACCTTGGAGTGTCATTGGTGTATACCAGCCTTTGGTACAACATTAAAAATAACATAATAAATATTTAAATGCAGCAAACTTTATTAAATCATGGGAATTATATAATATTAAAGTATATGTGTCAAAAAGTCTGTGAATTATCAAACTGGCTATCTTTATGAATTGTTCCAAACAAATTCATATTTTAAAAATATTAAAATAACTGTGTATATACTTCTTGAATCAGTACCCTACAGTCATGTAGTTCATTTCATATTTTATTAATTGTATTTGGCTCTATATCTTGTAATATTGTTGGTGTTTTACGTAATATAGTTTGGTTATTGTGCACAAGGGAAATGGATCGGAAATTAACCACGGATCATGGATTTTTACTTGCCACAAATACTCCCTTATTAGTTAGGCCACCATCTTGTTAGATGCTCAATAGAATAGATCAGAGCTGCCCAAACTAGATGGCCAAACCTCAATATTAGTAGTAGCTAGACGCAGTGCATGTTTAAGTCAAGTGTCTGTCAATGAAGCCTGTATGCACTTCCACAAAGGTAGGTACTGCCCATCATCGAGCCCATTTTTATATCGACATTCGTCAGTTTCAGGAAAAAAAAAGATTTTGCGGGCCGCAACAATTCAATTCAAGCGGGCCATGGCTTAGACAGCACTGGAATAGATGATCGCAAGAAGCTTATATTATCTTACTACTTACTGGACAATTGCAATCATAATCTATTAGAAGATTGGTTGCAAAAAAAATAGGATTATTATCTATATTTCTTTTTAATTTATGTTTGAAATGACAAGGCATTGAAATTGTAATCCGCAATCTTTTTGTATGACAAATAATGGTGGCGGTAAACACTGTGTCGGGTATAGTGGAAGCAATGTCTCCCTTGCATTCGCGTGTTGGAGAACAGTAAGACAAACGTTCTTCTTGCTTTCTCTTTGGATGTTTCACTTCTACCACATGTGGAATACACACAGCTTTGTTTAAACTGTATTGAGTATTGTACAACTGTTGTACGTTGCAGGCGTGAGGAACGTGTATTATAATGAATAGATTAATAAAGTTTCGAATCTTCGCTGGTATCCAAAAATAGTAACTTTTTTATTGATAACACTAAACCTCGTCATTACCTACCAAACAAAATGCACAAAATCGGTTAAAAAGGAGAAGACAGTATTCAGCTTTTTTACCTTCTCTTATTCCCTTAATTCGCATTTGTTTGAAAAATATATACCAAAAAGTTACTGTCATATCTATTTTTCATTTCTATTCTACTTCATGTATTTATAATTTGATATTAAATTTGTTGAGTCTTGTCGTGTATTATTATTTGATTGCGTCATTGATTTAATATTACTAAGAGTAAGTAGGAACAGAAATAAAGGTATACTAAGGAAGCAATTTACAGCAAAGACAAGCCACAACGCTTTAATGATGTACGACGGCGGTTTGAACGATCTCGGAAGCCGCAAAACGTGCTCCACCAAGTACGGCAATAACGGGCCCGTCGCTTCTTCTGGACTAGAATAACATTATACTCACGTTTTATATTATTAGTACCTGGATGAACGAACTTCGCTCGATTGGTTACAAACAAATTGTTTTTTTTTTTCGAACTGACTACGCTATTAGCTTTGCAAGGCCTTTACAGCTTCACCGAACTAATAAGGCAAGCGCTTAAGACACTAAGTCGCGATTTTATTCAGGTAACAAGCTCAAGGGTGCACGACACTCTTCGGCTTAGGCTGTTACCGAAAGAACCCGATCTGACCTAGCTAAATTATTCGAAGCTATTCATACAGATATTCGTTTGCGAGTCATGCAATTAAAATTGCATGGTTCAGAAACGCTTACATGTATATTGAAATAAAACAAATTGTATGTAAACCGAATGTACTCATATTCGAATAATCTTATATAACGCCATCTTACAAATGTTGTGGTACTAGTTGGCTGTCCATTGGCAACAATGTACTCGTAAGTATGATAAAAATGTAAAAGATGGCGGTCAAGCGACTTTACAATTCAGCTTGAAAATGTTATTTTTTGTAGAAAATCACGTTTTTTCAGAGAATACACTTATACAGATAAACAAAAAAAGTAAAACCTTATTTAAATAGAAAATCTGGTCTAAATGGTTAGAGCTATAATATTAAATGTATATAGAAAAGTTACAGACAGACATCTGTTTTATGTAAAATGAAGAAGACTAGTCTTGGCTCGCGACTTACTTCCCCTTAACATGGATTTGAGCTTATCCCCCGTACTTTTTCTTGATGAAAGATACCCCTCACAACACGTATGCTAAATGTCATAACTATGGGTTGAGTAGTTAAAACGTGAAGACATAACAAATAAATAAACTCATTTGTTGCTTTTATTATATCATTAGATTAGAAAAAAAAAAAATCGTTTCAGACAGTTCCGCTACGTTTTATTGAAAATTCAGGAATAATGTGAAATTCATATTACGACTATTGACACAGCGTTTATTAAACGTTCGTGTATTATGTTCTGTATAGCGAAGAAAATTCAAATATATGATGTTCAACTTACAAATTGAATAATTATATCAGTAAATATTATTAATTTAACATACTTTTCCGTAGATTGACAATAAAAGTAAATGTAAATCAGAAGACTGTAAGGTTGTCCTTTTTGGAGATGACTTCCAATATCTTGTGGTTTTTCTATTCCATATTGTAGTTCAATTAATCCCATCTAAAATAAAATGTATTTGATTTTCTTTTGATATTGAACTATTTTTGTAACTACAATAGTAATAATTTATAAAATCACAAATCTTATAATCTATTGGATGTCAGTTGACATTTTATTTGTGTTTATTTTCTATTATAGTTTTCACACTTTATTTTATTATAATGGTTTATTGTATCTAATTTTATATCAATACCCTGAAAGATATTAACTTTATTAATTTTAGTCAATATACACCGATTCACGTGATATAAAATCTTGAAACCGCGCAAGCGAATTCTATCACGACAGTCACCAACATTAAACAAATCGAAGAAGGGTTGATGACAAGCAGGTGGCCGATCGTAAAAATTAAGCTAAATCATACATCACAACATGGCATACATGTTGTACCGACGCTACTCAGGTGGGATAAGGGTAAGAAGAAGAAGCAGAAACATATAATGGTACCACAAAATAATCCCAAGGAAGGTTGATGACAGGCAGGTGGCCGATCGTAAAAATTAAGATAAATTATACATCACAACATGACAAACATGTTGTACCGACCCTACTCAGGTGGAATAAGGGTAAGTAGAAGAAGCAGAAACATATAGTGGTACCTCAAAATAATCCCAAGGAGGGTTGATGACAGTCAGGTGGCCGATCGTAAAAATTAAGCCAAATCATACATCACAACATGACAAACATGTTGTACCGACCCTACTCAGGTGGAATAACGGTAAGAAGAAGAGGAAGAGTTTTTATAATCTATTTTTGGGAGAAGGTAAGACTGACATTAGTCCGCGACTATACGTGACAACAGTTTAAAACGCTGTGCAAATAACAATTCACTACGCTACACTGTACGACAATTTACAAGTGTTCTATAATCCAAGGAATGAGGGTCTCTTCTGCCGTTTTTTGTAATATTTCATGTGAAACAACTGTAAGCGCGGGTAAATCTGATTGTTGGCGTGGCGACTCGAAACACGAACTTTGCACTTACGAAATACTCAAAAACATTTGTAATCCTATCTGCATAATCATAAGATTCAAACTGTTCTGCCGGCAACACGTTCTATAGTGTCACGCGGCACGCTCCGACGACCTAGCTGCCTTTAAAAAATACCGCCAAACACACTGCTTTTGCGGCTAGTTGAATTTTTGTATTTAATAAAAATGAATATTTATGCAATAAAATAAATAAACTGATTATTTTAAGGAACAAATTTGTAATGCTTTATCTTTTCATTATGCCATCGATGATTCCTGTCGTAATTTGTTCTTTTAGACATAAAACTTATACAAAACAATTTCGATGTTCCACATCTGCCAGGCGTCCACGTAACGGTTCTTTTTTTAATATGTATATTTGGAAGTAGGAGAAAAGGCACATTCAGTATTCTCTTGCTTGCTTATCAGTCTTTTGTCCAACTACAATTATAATTATATCCTCTACTTTTCACCATTCTTAATACAGTTACAAAGAACACAAATAAATCTATTATATAGTCACTGCATAAAGTCTTCTTCCACGTATAAGTATAAGGGTTTTAAGATTAAGAGCTTAATAAAGTTCGACTACCATGTAATATTTTCATTATAATGAAAAGGTCCGGCTCATTGCACGGATTCGAACCTGTGTTGAATGACGCGGTATCCGAGTATCTTAATAAAGTAACTTACATGTATATCTTTAGCACAAGTATCGCTGACTGTCTGCATATCATTCACTTTTAAATATTTATCAGACAATACTTTGAGCATCTCACCGAGAACTAGAGTGCTTGCCTTACGAATTGTCACATCATTTCTGAAAACGTGGTAGGTAAAAATTTTCGCTATGCGATAAACGTAAGGTAAATATGTATTTGTGTATGTGGAAGTATGTATAAGTATCTATCTTGATCTAGTAGTATACGAAAATTAGTAATTATATAGTAAAGTATTTATACTACGGGACTTCGTAAAGTATATTGTTTATAAGTATTTTATGTATCATTTAACGCACATAAGCCAAAGATGTTTCATTTACACGAAATACTTTTGAAGTGAAAATTGTTTTATTTGAACAGGATTTTTTGTATCTAATATTGATTATGTAAACAATAATATGAAATTGAATTCTGTAAAGTAACATATTATATTATGTTGACAAAATTATTTAAGTTGAAAGTTTTTGTTAATGAATATATATTTTAAGAAATCAACGGAGGCATAATTTTGCTGTTTTGGCGGCTATAGACTTTTTAAAATACTAAATACATAGTACATACTTGATTCTATGGGACTTTAAGGACACCCTCAGAGCACTACAATAATCATTTAGTAAATTATACACTGTGAGCTCTTCATAATGCATTTCAACCAATCAAGTTGAACTAGTTTCGGCGTTATAGAAAGTTTTTCTTTATAACGAACCGACGACGATTTTAGGTAGTGGTAGAGCCAAGCTGAAGCTATTATTGTTTTTAGCACGAATGGGTCGGCTCGTCCGGGGAAGCACCTCCCTCTCACAGAAAACCGACGTGAAGTAACAGTGCTTGCATTGTTGCGTTTCGTTCGGTCAGTGGGAGAGCCGGAGACCCACCTACCCTCCCCTTCCCCTTCCTCCTTCCCTTCTTGACCCTCCCCCACCCTCCTCCCAAATACAGTTTTTTTTATATTTTGTTTTAGTCTGCAGACTCTTGGTCCGCACCTTTTTTTTGCTTATATGTAGTTTTTTTTTTTACGTAAAAATCGTATCCATGAGCATATATATATGTATACATTATTATTATTAGTAGTTTATTAAATATTCACTGTTTAATTATTATTAACTTTTTTTTTGTTTAAATGACGTTATTGTTTTTATAGCGCTTGCATTTCCATTCTTTATGGCCATTTTTAGGTTGTAATCCACAATATCCCGTGCCGGAGCGTCCACGGTCCGACGAATGAACCTACTTATCGCGTCGTCAGTCACGTCGGTATAGTAGACACAGGTGTCGGTGTGCCTAGATATTGCCACTATAGCATGTGAAACGCTATCGTGGTGGTGCTACCCAAGTACAGGTTGGCAACGCATTTGCGACCCCCCTGGTGTTGCAAGTATCTATGGACGGTGGTGATCACTTAACATCAGGTGACCCATCTGTTCGTTTGCCTCCTATGATATAAAAAAAGAAATACTGTAAATTACCTATTAATTTGTACTTGCGGCAACATTGTCAAGTATCCTTTTGAGAATAGTAAGTCTCCTAATTGTGTCAGAGAATTTGTGTGAACGTTATCACAGAAATAGATCAAAAGACATTTTAAGAAAATTCCATATTCTTCAGATGATATTTCGGTTTCGTGGTCCTAAAAATAATAATCCTCTTTTTGCACTGACAACGGTCAGTAATATTGATACCTTACTAAAATTATATTGTTGAATTTCTAATTTATGAAATAAGCGACAGTTTTTCTTTCTTACTTTCTTCTTTTTATTTGGCAATTAATCCTACAAATTATTTCTGCCATTGTCGAGTTAGTAATAATATTACAAGTATGTTCAGATAATTTCAATGTTCTAACAAAATGGTCGCCCGTTTTGTTTTTTTCCGTTTTCCAAGAAGTTTTTATGACATATCAGAATTCATTCTTTTTTTCGAAATGAAAACGCTGTTGACCTTGAAAGGTCTTTACACCTTCACCGAACTATTAAGGCGAGGGCTGAATGAAGGCACTCAACCGATTTGGGATGTTTGGGCGACTAACTCAAGGGTGCACGGTACACCTCGGCTTGGGCTGTTGCCTGTATTGTGCTAAAATCGCGACCTATCTGTAATAACCTAAACTAAGCTATCTAGGTATACGTATATGAGTTATTGAAACATGCATGTGTACCAAGCATGCGTGCCTCAACAACTCTTATCTGTATGTAGGAAAAATTCCTCTAAACTATATAGAATAGGATATGATAGGGAAAAATAAGGGTAGAACTTTTTGTCGTTTAATCAGAATTCAAGCTTATTAATCTTATAACTTTAATAATACTACGATTATTTCCTATCGACTTTACTTATTAAAAATAACCGAACTATATTACGTAAATTACCACGAATAGTACAAAACATGGAATTAAATAACACAAGGTTATGAATACAATACAAAAGCCACTATATTACAGACTAAGAACCCGTAAAAAATTCTTAAGCGTCTTTGAATCAAATATAGTATGTGTACTCAGTGGCGGACTGAGGCTTTCTAAGGCCTGGGTGACGTAACTAACCGACCCCCAAGCCTTTGCTTACAAAACGAAGTATTTGTATTATGCACGCCTGGTAATAGACACTTTATTTACTATGGCTACTATTTTGATATCGTTTGAGGTGTCTCTAAAAATGTTTTCGCCCTAAAGGGTTCAGTGCCTTAACATCCCCTCAAAAGCCGCCACCGCTCGTACTAATTATGCTATTTGCATTAACAACAAAAAAACGGAAGTTACATTAACCTATCACATTTTTGTCCCTCTTATAGCTCTTTAGGTGGTAGAGCCAAGCTGAAGCTATTACTAGTTTCAGCATGAATAGTTCTGCTCGACCGGGGTAGTACCACCCTCTCACAGAAAACCGAAATGAAGTAACAGTGCTTGCAATGTTGCGTTTCGTTCGGTCAGTGAGAGCGCCGTAGATCCACCTACCCTCCCTTTCCCCTTCCTTCTTCCCTTCCTTTCTCCCCTCCCCCTCTAAGGCTGGCAACGAGATTCCCTGGTGTCGCAAGTGTTTATGGACGATGATGATCACTTAAGGTGACCCATCTATATATATATATATAGCAAAAGATATTATATTGAGATAAATATTAAGCTAATTTACCATAGTGTACCTAAATAACATCATATAAACCAAGATACTTACCTTTGTATATGTAATAAGTTCTGTTAGTACGAGTTCAAGAGAACTGTTCATGTCATTAACACACTGCATTAACATGTCGATCTCTTGGTCATCAGCCATAATGGATTGTACAAAGTTACTTTTCTGTTGTCCATTACTTAATAACTTTGCAAATCTGCGTATTGTTTTTTTATTATAAAATATGATAACATTACAACTGGTCACAAAATTTTAAAAAAGGATACATATATGTTGGACTCACCTTAAGACGTCTATGCTTAAATAGCAAATAACAGTGTAGAACATTCCAGAAAAATCATTATCAACTAGTACCGAATTATTTAAAGCTCCAAGGAGCATTGTAAAACACTTTTTCGATACATCAGCCAAAGCATTAGCAGTACTAGCTTTTACAGCAAGGTTGTCCGGTTGATATGATATGAGAGCGTGCAGAACTAAACAGGTTGATATTATGCTTTTGGGATACGTCGTTATGTGAGGTAGCAACGCACTTAGACACGCTAAGAGCTGTACAGTGCTATATGCGCTTTGATCGGAGAGCGGCGGCGCTGTTTTATGAGCGCTAATACTAAAAATAATATAACAATTATTAACTGGACGGCTTAATAACAAAGGAAACAAACATATCTTCACAATTTAGCAACACCACCTCTACGATACAGTCGCTTAATATACGTGTATATACGTGTAAAATTATAAAGCATATTAATAATCTGCTACTATATTCGTAAAATAATTAATATTTAAAAGATAAAAAACAAAAACTCGTGTTTTGATTATATGTTGTTTAGTGCTTATTAGGTGCCTAAGTTAAATAAGCACTAGTCTTGTATTTTTCATAGGATATGTTAACATAGAACCTTTCCTGAGGATACTACTAACATAATAATATATAAAATCAATTACTTTAATCTACGTTCTTCAATCGGTTGTAAAAAGTTTGAGGTGTAAGGGGTGTCGAATAACATCATGAGACTTGAGACACCCAAGCCAACCTCACCTGCTCGTGGTACACCCTGCTGAATAACGAACGAGGCAATGGCGCAAGCGGGGTGGTAGGGTTTTACAGCCCGCCTGGGTCGCAACCACCATGTATATGGCGAAAAAGCCCGTAATAATGATTCGCTTCTACGGGTCGCGTTTCGGGATAAGCCTGTGCATATCCAGCTTTTTTGCAGGTCGGCATGATAGTGGCGACCGGAGATGGACAGTGTGTCAATCCGTGGCCGCTATTATTTTGGATTGTACTATGCTTACCATCAGGCATAGTGCAGTCACTTTGCCGTGCTACAATAAAAAAAAAGTATAAATTTTAAATATTTGACTCCCACGTTCCTAATCTAAATATGCCCCCTTATAACGTATGTATTGTCACGTTTTTAAAAGTTCAAATTATTAAATAACACGCACTTACCCATTAAGTAAATCGTCTAAAAAATTTAAAGAAGTATTCACAGCGATATTATTACCACTTTCGGCGTAATGCATAAGATTGCGAACAACGGCAGCCATTGCTTGTGCCGCGTGTTCCTCAGCGAAAAAGCGTGGTGAGCGCCATAACAAACGCATGCATTCCAGAGTCGATCTGTATAACATTTTTTCTCGATGATTATCTTACAAGACGTATAACCAATGATATTATAACTAAAAAGCTGTAGATGCGTTACCAACATGATATTTTGACAAAACAAATGGCATGATAACGCACACATACGTAAAGTAATATTGTAACGCCACACTGTCTTAGATAAAATGTGGAAGTAAGATGGCATATTCCTCAATATCGGTGGTGTAACAGAAATAATTATATGTTGATTAGATACGGGCGGATTGACGGGGTATCCGTCAAAAACAAGCTAGCTAGTCAAGTTTTAACAAGCCGCTCTTGCAGCGCTTATAACATATCTACAGCTTTTTAGTTATCATTGACTATAACCCTGAACTTTTTATTGTAAACAGAATTTCTTTTTTATACAGTGTTTCTTATATTCACTGTATATGCCACTATCTGGTGTTTGGTCCAATCGTTGTACATTTAGGTACGTTAGGTGTGCACTTACGTATTAAAAAGCCCTGGGAAAAGGCCTAATATTTTATCACTTTTTAAGGTTTTATTTCTACCACATGTGAACTGCCCACGGTTTTTTTGTATTTGTAATCTAGCGTCATTTTACTCTATGCTATTAATTATGGCATATAGCGTAACATAGACTAGATATAACATATATATATATGATACAAATGATGGTAGTAATACTATAATATTCAATAGGTTGTCAGAATATGGAGAAAAAGAAAAGATTATTAGTCACATATCATAATAATACATATTATGAAACTTACACACCCCGTTTTCTACAAAACTTAGAAGAAAAACCGTACCCGTTACATAATAATAAAATAATTTTATAATTGAAATTAGTATGTTAGTTTTTCAATTTATACATACCTGAATAATTCTAACTCTAAATTAGTTGTAGCTTCACACAAAAACACTGCAATGTCGTTGTCTAAAAGATAATCGATCATTTGAATCTGATCTTTTGAATTTTTATTACAACGACTAACAACTTCTATTAGGTACGAGCAAGCCTTATTCTGAGACACAGTGTCGCGAGATAACAACAACCTTTTTATATCCGACAAAGCATTTTGCTTTCCACTCGGATTATAAGTTCTGTTATAGGCTGAATTAACAAGATTGAACATTTTTTGATCCGGAGATATCAATAAAGTTGTATAGAGAATCCCGCCAATTTCAGTTATTTTTTTATATAACGCTAAGGAGTTTCAATTCAAAGGAATATAATATCACATATATTTGTAGGAACTCTATTTGCATGTTTACGTGCTACTAACCTTTTTACTGCGACTCTCTCACTTCGTGTTATAAAATTTATATTACGAAATGTCAAATGGACGGTCTTCTGTTTTTGCATTGTCATGAGCTAGGAATCTGTCATTGCTAATATATTATTGTAAGTGTATAATTATTAAATGTTTTCCTAAACTGGTGACCCCGAACTAGGACACGAAAAGATGTCGACCAACGAAAAAAATGATTTATTAAAATACACTTCGCAAAACTCGGAAGAAACTGCACCTGAATTATTCAAAGTAGGTATAAAACTTCCTCCGTTTTGGCCAGAAGAACCCGAAATATGGTTCGCTCAAGTCGAAGCACAGTTCTCCGTTTCTGGCATATCTAGCGATACTACTAAATTTAACTACGTGATTGGTCAATTGGATCATCTGTACGCTCGAGAAATTAAAGACGTAATTACAAACCCACCCAAGTCCAATCAGTACGAAAAATTGAAAACGGAACTAATCCGTAGAGTAAGTGATTCTCAGGAAAGGAAAACTAGGCAATTGCTTGTTCACGAAGAAGTTGGAAACCGTAAGCCATCTCAATTTCTGAGACATTTGCAAGGTCTAGCAGGGCCTGGAATACCACATAATTTTTTGAGAACTATCTGGATTGATAGACTTCCTCACAATGTACAGGTAGTACTCGCAGCTCAACCCACTGCTTCGTTAGAAACTTTAGCAGACCTTGCAGATCGTATCCTAGATATTACTTCAGCGGAGCACCATGTAGCCTCAACTGGTCAAGAAAACAGATTGGATGATATTTTAAAAGAAGTAGCTGCATTGCGTGACCAAGTACAACAACTAACATTGCAGCAGTCCCGAAGTGCGCGTTCTCGTACAAGAAATGTATCTCGATCCCGGTCTCCACCACCTCGACTGAACTCTAGTTACCGAAGATATCCAGTTTGCTGGTACCATATGAAATTTGGTAAAAAAGCCACACGTTGTTCAAAGCCTTGTGATTATCAGATGGAAAACTACAAGGGCAATCAATAATGGCGGCCAATGATTGCCCAAGTACTACAGGTCGCCTATTCATCACCGATCGCACATCAAAAATTCATTTTTTAGTGGACACTGGTAGCGATCTTTGTGTTTATCCTCGGTTTTTAGTAAAAGAGAAACTTAACAAAACAGACTACCAACTTCGAGCAGCTAACGGTTCTATAATCAACACTTACGGTCACATTAATCTTAAATTAGACTTTGGACTTCGTAGAAGTTTTACCTGGCGTTTTATTGTGGCAGACGTTACCAAAGCTATTATTGGTGTTGATTTTTTAGCATACTATCAACTAGTAGTAGATTGTCGTAATAAGAGATTGTTAGATAGCATTACAAAATTATCATCTGTTGCTTCATTAGTTTATGACTCTGCAAACATACATTCTATTAAAATACCTTTAGACAATACGATTTATCACAAAATTTTATTAGAGTTTCCTGAAATCACTCGACCACCCGGTGTAAATCGTACGACCACACACTCTACAGTACATCACATACGTACAACACCTGGCCCTCCAATATGTAGTGCACCACGTCGTCTTGCTCCAGATAAGTTAAAAATAGCTAAACAAGAGTTTGAAGAGATGTTAACAAGTGGAACAGCGCGACCATCCGAAAGTGCGTGGTCATCACCACTGCACCTAGCCCCTAAAAAAGATAATGGGTGGCGCCCATGCGGTGACTATCGGATGCTTAACGCTAGAACCATCCCAGACAGGTATCCTATTAAACACATTCATGATTGCACACATAACATAAAGGGCTGTAAGATATTCAGCACTATAGATTTAGTTAAGGCTTACAACCAAATACCTGTTTGTGAAACAGATATTCCAAAAACGGCAATTACAACTCCTTTTGGGCTATTTGAATTTCCATATATGACCTTCGGTCTTCGGAATGCTGGGCAAACTTTTCAAAGATTTGTTGATGAAATTACTAGGGGTTTAGATTTCTGTTATACATATCTCGACGATTTTTTGATTTTTTCAAAAAATGAAGCCTTACATAAAAAGCATCTACGAGAAGTTTTTTCCAGATTGCAACGTTATGGATTAGTGATCAATGTCTCAAAGTGTGTATTCGGAGCCAACGAGGTAACATTCTTAGGTTACCAGATATCAGCAAGTGGTACGAAACCTCTTGATGCTAAAGTTAAAGCTATAAAAGATTTTCCTCTTCCTACCAATATTAAACAGTTGCGTAGATTTATGGGAATGTTAAACTTTTATCGACGTTTTATACCACACGCTGCACGAATACAAGCACCACTAAATGCCTTATTAGCGGGTAATGTCAAAAATTCACAATCAATCACTCTGAATGGAGACACACTTGAAGCGTTCAATGAAAGTAAAGAGAGCTTATGCAATGCAACGTTACTAGCTCACCCAGATTGTGAAGCTAACCTTGCATTAGTAACCGATGCCTCGGATTCAGCAATTGGTGCCGTTTTACAGCAATTTAAAAATAACAAGTGGCAACCTTTAGCCTTCTTTTCGCATAGATTAACTCCAGCACAACAGAAATATTCGCCATATGATCGCGAACTTCTTGCAATTTATGAAGCCATTAAATACTTTCGACACATGCTTGAGGCCAGACACTTTGTAATATACACAGATCATAAACCAATTAGCTTCGCTTTTCATGAAAAAAAGCGGAATTGTTCACCCAGGCAATACAGACATCTGGATTTTATTTCCCAATTCACGACCGATATCAGGCATATATCTGGAAAAAATAACATAGTTGCTGACACCTTATCACGAATAGATGAACTTGAAGTACCAATTAAAATGGAAGACTTAGCTGAATCTCAGTATTCCGACCAAGAATTACAAAATATACTTAAAGAAGGTTCGTCACTTCGTTTACATAAATTCGAGCTACCAGGATGTCATCGATTTTTGTACTGCGATATCAGTACACCTACATCTAGACCCTTTATAACAAAGGAATGGCGAAAAAAAGTATTTAATGTTTTACATTCACTTAGTCACCCAGGTGCCAACGCAACAGTGAAATTAATTTCACAACGGTTCGTTTGGCCAGGTATACGAAGAGATTGTAGGGAATGGGCCAGGACATGTCTTCAATGTCAACGCACTAAAGTAAGTCGACACGTATCGGCACCATTGGACACATTTGATTTGCCTCGTGCTAGATTTCAACAAATTCATATTGATATAATCGGACCTCTACCAGTATCGCAAGGTTATCGATACTGTTTAACAGCCATCGATCGCTTTTCTCGATGGCCAGAAGTCATACCCATTATGGATGTTACAGCCGAGACAGTGGCAAAAGCGCTTTTTTCAGGTTGGATTGCCAGATTTGGTTGTCCAGTTGATATAATCACGGACAGAGGCCGACAATTTGAATCTGCCTTGTTTCAGCAATTATCAAAAATATGCGCATTTAATCACAAACGAACAACTGCATATCACCCAAAGTGCAATGGTATGGTGGAAAGATTTCATCGTCAATTAAAAGCTTCAATTATGTGCCACGCATCGAATCACTGGACAGAATGTTTACCTTTCGTACTGCTAGGCATAAGAAGCGCCTATAAAGTTGACCTACAAACATCACCCGCCGAAATTGTATATGGCGAACCTCTAAGACTACCTGGAGAATTTTTTGAACGTTCGTCAAGCGGAACTACTGATATGGCTGACTTTTCCGCCCGTATGCGTCATTTTGCAAAAAATTTGAGACCCATTCCTGCGTCACGTCATAGTAAAGAAAAAGTATTTATATTCAAAGATTTAAAAACATGCGACCACGTTTTTATCCGGGATGATACAGTACGTGGCTCCCTTCAGCCAGCTTACACAGGCCCTTACAGGGTGCTAGAGAGAGGACCGAAGGTATACAAAATTAATATCAAAAATAAAATGGTATCAGTATCTATTGACAGGTTAAAGCCGGCTTACATACTGACACAAGAAACAGAGTTAGATAACTATACACCATCATTAACTAAAACATCATCAGTGCAGGGTGACAAAAATCAAACTCAAAATCGGACACGGTGTAATAAACGTGTTCGATTCGCAGATTCACACCATCTTTGTCCTGCACTTGGGGGGGAGTGATGTAGGAACTCTATTTGCATGTTTACGTGCTACTAACCTTTTTACTGCGACTCTCTCACTTCGTGTTATAAAATTTATATTACGAAATGTCAAATGGACGGTCTTCTGTTTTTGCATTGTCATGAGCTAGGAATCTGTCATTGCTAATATATTATTGTAAGTGTATAATTATTAAATGTTTTCCTAAATATTATTATAATAACCTATATACATAGTATGTATTGTTTTATATTTATTAGATGATAATTCTTTCATATTAATAATTCAAATTAATGATTGACTATTCTGTATAATAATAGCCATCAATATCTCGCAGATTAAAGATACCAAAAAAATACGACAGCAACAGAAAAATATAATTCAAAGTAGAATTTCTTAAATTTACAATTATATGCAACTTATTTCTAGGTCTGACAAATTATTCATCGATTTCACAATTGTAACTATAATTGATATTGCCTATACTACGTTCGACTTCTGTATTATATTTTCATGGAAGAAAGAGAAGACTTTATTCCGTGTACATTTCATTGAAATCCCTCCAGCCGTTTAAGTGACATTGAAAGACAAATATTGAAAGAAATATTTTTTCACATTTATAGTCTAAACAGTGAGTAAATTATTAATTGAAAGGATAATAAAATTTTTTGAGAAGTATCTATTTTTCAAACCGATAATATTTTTTTACATAGTGCTTTTTTATTGGTAACATTGTTTACTGTCAATAACATATTGTGAATGATCTGCCAAGACTGTCGCCTGGTTCCAATTTTATGACGATGATTAAAACATTATCGTTTATGCATCTAATAATTGATTTATGAAATTATTGACCGTTTATAATCACGCAGTGATTGTAGCTTTATATAACTGAAATGGTGAGTATTTTAGAAACGTAATTCTGTAGAACAGTGTTATTCACGCATTATGGTTGGACCTTGGTATTCTCCTTTCAAAATGTTAGGCTAATTATGTTTATTTTTTTTGTAGTCTGTTATCGAATTTCTCAAGGACCTGCCGTCATACGATGAACACAATTTTACGCTATTCAATACGGATAATGGGATCAGAAATTGTTCGAAAAGACCATCAGTTTACCTACCGACTAAGGATATACCTTCTGAACAG
This sequence comes from Antheraea mylitta, assembly GCA_014332785.1. NCBI lineage: Eukaryota > Metazoa > Arthropoda > Insecta > Lepidoptera > Saturniidae > Antheraea > Antheraea mylitta. The sequence goes on along the minus strand of JACEII010000068.1, from coordinate 628,084 downwards.
AGTTGAGTATCTTCGTTTTATATTCCTAATCGGAGTCATTTTATGCTTTGGTTCTATTGTATACAATTTTAACTACTTTTAATTACAGAAAAACCTATTGTTATTGTAAAAAATTAGGTTATAAATAAAGATTGTTATAGTAAATTCAAACTAGCTTGTTAACAACGGTATGACATCGATAATATCCCTGTTCTCAAGAAGCATAATATACTTTTAAATCTGGATATATAGTTATATGTTCTAAGCCAATCACTCAATTTAATTTACACTTGGAAGTCTACACGCGGAGTAATTTGTGATTGCTTTAAAAACCAAACAAGGTTTAGAATGTAGAGAATAAAATTCAGCAGTTTCCAATATTTGCATATACATTAAATATTAAAGAAATAGAATATACTTAAAAGCTGATATTAGTGCTCATGGCTGGACATTAACTAAACTTTAATTTAAAAAAATGGCAAAAGGTTAAAGAAATCGTTAAAATAAATAAATAAGTATTTGTTTACAAAAGTATTTGTTTTGAATGGCCATAATCCAATGCTGATATTTCCAGTAGTTTTGATATCACCAAGGCTCAAAGGCACTGTATTTTCATGACATATGCAGTTTTTTTTCTCGATCTGGCTACACTATGGACCTAGCAAGGTCTTAACAGCTTCACTGGACTACTGAGTATACACGCGTAATACTATACAAATATATTATATTCTTTAGATCTGTTAATACTTTCTATAATTTATTAAATTTTGTACATTAATTTATTAGTAACTTTTTTTAAAATATTTATAGCACGATTTTCTCAGTCTCAAATAAATTTCTTTAATCTTTTCAGTAATTGTAACAGAGAAAACAAATATTTTACTAAGATACCTACATCAACAATGGGAGAAAAAGGTAAAAGAAATACATCTTCTTTAATCTAAAATGTAATAGATGCTTTAATTATTTATTTTTATACTTGTGTATTATTTGCGCTGCGCTCGCTAATGGCTTCCACAACCAGTTCACGTTATCTTTTTTAGCAGTCTAACCTAACCGAACCAAACTGGAATAAAGGAGCAAGTAGTAATTTGAGGGGCTCCATTTGCAATTCACATCTTGATATAAAGGTTGATGGGGATGGAGTAGCAGGCGAAAGTAGTGATTTCTCCTTCCAGCGGAAAGTCATAGTTACTGAGATATTCATGATCAAAGTTTTGAGGTTATTTGTCACCTCTGAACAATCATTTATTTGTATTTTTTAGACTCTTTTATCTCGTTTAGGTTAGGTTAGACTTGTTGAAAAAGATAACATGAACTGGCTGCTGCAATGGTCAGCGAGCAGGGTGCATTTAATACACAAGTACCTTATTTCTATCAGTTTTGCACTATTTCAAATGCCATTATGAGTCCTATACGTTAGTTTTTAATCAGTGGTTGATTTATAAAAACTAAATATTCCTGAAGTTACACAAGTAACATTTAGTACATGGGCAACCGAGTCTGGTTCGGGTTTAAAAGAAAAAAATTTGAATCAATTATAGTAATAAAATTATTTATTTATTATAATAACAATACTATTTATTTGATTAAAATAAATTGTTAGGTTTCTCTTAGAAAATGATCATTTTTTACAAAAAAATATATATATATATACACTCAGATTGGAACTGGGGTTACATGGATTTTCAGAGCAACCAATTTCCATCTGAGCTATTTTTGTTTTGACATGAAATTAATAAAATTTACCTTAATATTCTAGCTATATTTTTTAATTGCCTGAAATCTCAGTTAAAAAAGTTTTCTATGAATGAAATATATAGATGAACTAGATCTATTTATCGTCCCCGAAACTACCTTCGTGCTAAGTTTCACAGAAATAAATCACGCCGTTGCCGAGATTCTGAATATATGCAAATATAGAAGAATTGCTTGTTTAAAGGTATTAGATATATGGTATATAACCTACTAAAAATAAATAACATTTCAACTATAAACTTGCTAGTAGAAAAGAGCATCCAAAATGACTTAGCTTGTACAAGATCTAGTAATATGATAAGGATATGAGCAGTACAAAAAATGAATCTATATCACAGTAGGCGCTTTAAATCAACATTTGGATCTTGAGTTCCAAGCACTGTCCTGTACTTATAGACCTTCTTGCTTTATCCAGTGTAACCTAAATTATTGCATTTTTTTATAGTAAAACTTAGACAGTTTTGAAATTCTGATCCCGAACCTTTTCAGTGTGTCAAAAAGTGATGGGGATTGACACAGTTTTGGGTAGAATGGAAGCAGTGTCTCTCTTGCCTTCGGATATTGATACACAGTTAGACACACTCTTCTTACTTTCTTGTTGTCTGTGCTTGAGTGTACTGCATTAAGGCATCATAGCGATTAGTAAACACCTATGCTATTCAAAAATGATTGATGAGAAATTAAAATACTTCCCTGTAATACAAGTTTCTATTTGGGTCTATATGATGTACCATATTTTTTAATTTCTGTTACTGTAAACTTTATGGGTGGAACATAAAAGAGGCTTATGCTGGGTTTTTATTTTTGATTTTACAGAATAACACTTCTCCAAAGAAACGTGACCAATCCCAATTGGAACAAAACGGTGATGAGAGTCGACCACGGAAAAGGCCCTGTCTAAATTCACCTTTAAACTGAAACCATTTAAACGCACCAATTAATTTGTGCTTAATTTATAGACATTACCAAGTGTATGGTGTTTTTTATATTAATATTTCACATTTTCTTACAAATTTCATAGATACTGGAACACACCGATTTTTAATTATTTTTCCAATAATTTTTTTTTTTTGAGATGATGGAAATTTGTATTGTTTTTATGTTAGGACATGACATAATACATTTTATCATTAAGTAATGAATGACATTTTATTTTATATCACACTAATGATTGCGATTTGATTGCCTAATAAATAAATTTATTTTATTTTAAACATATGATTTGTTACACTATTTATTTAACTTCCCTAGTAACAGCCATTCTTGTAGCTTTAATATCTTGTATCAAGTTTTTATTAAAATACAGAAGAAGTGTATTACATACATATGTAATCCAATGTTACATAGGACAAAAGATGTTAGACCTGTAAAAGAAATAACTTACCTATTATATAACTTTATGCATTATGTTGTAACATAAAAAATACGTCACTTTAATTATAAATATTAATTATATATGCTGGAAGTGTACATAATCATTACAGTTTCTAATCATCATAGTTTGTTGTCCATATCATTGAATCCTATTGTGCCTTAAGCCGTTATATCTTAAAGATCATGTCAGACAAGTATGAATTGCATGTAACTTATTACTTTATTATAATATTGTTATTTGACATAGAAAGTGCCATCTTCTTTGAAAATCCATGAATATTTTAAGCTATTATTAAGATATATGTTTAAGCAATAAAAATAACATGAAATTAAAATGATGGGTATAACTTATATATTCTTTTATCAAAACGTCTTTGTCTTGATTCCTACAAATTATATATGTTACTGCAAAAAGATAAGATTTAATATGTCTAAATATTATAACTCCCAAGAATTCTGTAATTAATCCAAACTTTTACAGTCATTCACTTAGTAAGCTAATTTATTTTAATTCTATATTTATGTAGTCTGGTGAAGCTGTAAAGATCTTGCAAGGCCAATAGCGTAGTCAGTTCGAAAAAAATATATAGTTACCATAAATCTATGATTTTATAAGGTACTTGAATCTGTAATAAAAAGAAACCTCGCCGTCGCTAGAACGCCATAATTAACTGAAATTATAAAGGCAATATTTTAATTTATTTGACAATATATATACATCTTTAAGAGTCTTCAGTCTTTAGGCTCTTATTTTAGAAACAAGATTTGGTGAAAAAGTGAATGTTGTTCTAACTTCTTAGTGGGGAATTTTTGAATTTTAACAATTCACAGCCACTTGGTAATAATAAATTTTTACTTTTATCATAAGAAAAATACAAAATTAAAAACTGAATAAATTGTGTGTATACTCTATGGATGTTCTACTAAAAAGATTTTGTAAATTAATACTTATAACTTATATTCCTAGTAAACATTTAAATTCTTGTTTACCACAAATACATACTCAGTATCTACCGGAGGTAATAAATCAGTTGCTGTCTTAGGGTCAATGATTAAACCTAACTAGCACCTTAATCTATGATGTACAGAGTTCAAAAACCCAGAATCATTATCTATGCTAAAATATTATAAAGAGGTAAAGATTGTGACATTGTAGGGGGTAATCTCAGGAACTACTGGGCCGATTTGAAAAATTATTTTAATGTTATATAGCCCATCTATCGAGGATAGTTATAGGCTATATATCATGACGCTAAGACCGATAGGAGCAGTGCATCAATGAAGAATATCTCAAAATCAGATTTTTTTTCTCAAGTACAAACAACTAGTTTTTGTTTTAATTATATCTTCTTAGCCACCTTTTTAGATGCTGAATTTCGCAGGCAGAGGCTAGTAGGCAAATAGGTTTACAGAAATAAAACAGCAAAAGACTGAAAAATAAGTTTTATTCTAATAATTATTATACTTATCATACAATTTGCAGAAACATTCTGCAAGCTGCATACAAATTTTAAAAATTATGTGGTTCTAATGGAATAATCAGTATCTTTATTTTAGTATAAAGACCTGATATATATTTATTATTTCAATTCAAAATGGTGAATCATAGATACATAATATATAGAACTCAAGAACCAACTTAAAATACTTAACTAAGTGTTAAAACTCTGAAATCAGTTATATTCATATAAAAAAAAAGATTTATTCAGCACTTCAAAGTTGTGTCTCCTAAAATTTATATAGAAGTTTTTTTTAAAGTCTCATACTTAACTAGCTTAATCTTTAGCGGGCACTTCAATAACTCGTGGTTTATCAATAATGCGAGCAGTGCGGTTACCCTTCTCAACTATACCAATGATCCAGGCCTGGTAGCCTTCTTGCTTCTCAATGTCTTTACAGTAAGCAGCAGCCTGCTCTCGTGGCAGACAAATCAACAGTCCACCGGAGGTTTCAGGGGCGTGCCCTTGCAATAACTGGAACATATTCCCACATGCTTTCGCCACTGCAGCCATTTTAGCAATCACTGGTAAATTATGAATAACAAAGGAGACTTCATTTTTCTGATGAGAAGCTAAATTTTGTGCATGACCCAAAAGGCCAAATCCAGTGACATCTGTTGAACCGTGAGCATTATATTTATGCATTAATCTAGCAGCAATACGGTTGAGTCTGCTCATAGAGTCCATTGCACGATGGTATGCTTTGCGCACATCTTCTTCAGACACAACTAGTTTAATACGATTCCAACGCTCGGGCTGATCTAGCCACTGATGTGCGTTTACAGCTACCTGTGTTCCAAGTGGCTTTGTTAACACGAGAACGTCGCCCATAACGGCGTTGTCAGGAACTATGTATTCATTAGGTTGGCAGATTGTTGTTGCGACTCCCCCAATAGTACACCACGGGTTGATTACAGTCTGCCCACCTGTTACAGATGTACCAGCTTCCAAAGCCGAATCTTTAAAACCCCTCATAATCAATGGAATTACAACATCGCGTTCCTTCTCAGTCATCTTCGTTGAAACTCCAAGTAACATCAACATATTATCACATTCTGTGACCCCCATTGCGTACAAATCACTTAAAACATTAGCACAGGCGATCTTTCCCATCATATAAGGGTCGTCTACTAAAGGATAGAAAAAATCAGTAGTTTGCACCAAACACAGCCCGCCGTGCCTGAGTGGCGTCACCGAGCAATCCAATCCAATACCAATGCGCGGGACAGCCACATGCATGAACTGATCCTGTTCAGATTGAGAATAATCTTGTTGCAATGACTCCACAAGTTTACCCAAAACATCCTGAGGTACTTTGCAACTTCTCCCTTTTAAATCAGCGAACCGCGTTAACCGAAAACTTGCTTCTAAATCGTGAGCTACAGGATCGAATGGTCTACGTAGAGCCAGGGCATTGGGGTTACCGGCCATTTCTAGTTGCGCCGCAGCTAATGTGTCCTGCGCTACACTTGACTGATACGACATTTTGTACAAAAACAATTCAATATTATTGTTTCTGTGGCGGTACTTCGACCAAAACGCGGAAACTCGACACGCCGCCAAGTGACGCTTGCAAAATGGCGTCTCCTTTACAAAGAGAAAATGGCAGAAAAAATGACATTCATATAGACTTCACTCATTGGCTTATTGTGAATGTACACAGTTCTAATCGTACCGGGATTGGTTGTAAATTAAATATTTTACTTCGTGAACAAGGGGAACATATTGCTCGACTTTGTATGTTCGTTTGTACGCAGATTTTAAATGTTCTTTTTTTTTTATTCTATATCTAACATACAATTTATATATTTAATCTTTAATGCGTTGAAAAAAAAAATGTTAATATAAGTTATGAGAGCAATTTATAACATGTATTAAAATTTTAGGAGTTTTGGCGAGATTTTAGTCTTTCATGTTGTGGATTTTATATTTTATTCATAATCTTGTGTTATTTAACTCTATATTTCATAAATTTTGTGGTGTTTTCTGTAATATAGTTAGTTTATTTTGCATAAGTGAAGTGAATAGAAAACAATATCACGGAGCATGAAATTCTGAAATGTACCCAAAAATCCCTGGAAGGTTCTAACAAGGGATTCACCATCTTGTTAAAATATTGACTCACACGACGATTAATATTGAAGTGATCGCACGACGTTTGTAATATTCTTGACTACGCGACAATGGCAGTAATAATCTAAAAGGTTGATTGCCAAAAATAAAGCTAAAAAAAAAAAATTAATTTGTTTCTTAAAATTTTTACTTTAAATATAATAACAGTACATTCTATGATAACAGTTCGAAGTTAAACCAGAACACAATATCAAAAACAGAAGTTAACCATTTTTTTTTTCTCGAAATGACTACGCTATTGATCCATCAAGGTCTTAACAGCTTCACCGGACTACTAAGGCGAGCGCTTAAGGCACTCAGCCGATTTTATTATGGCAACCAGCTCAAGGGTGCACGGCACACCTCGGCTTGGCTGTTGCCTGTTGCATGCAAAATCGCGACCTATCTTAGCTAGCCTAGCTAACTATTCATATATGTATGAGTTGTTGAACCGTATATGTGTACCAATCATACACGCCTCCACAACTCTTCCATTTAATTTTATCGAAAAATTGAAAGTTTTTCAGTTCGATAAGTGAAACAAGTAAACCCTTCCACTTTCAAGTGTAAGCGTGTAGGCGTTCACGTGTGTGGGGGTGATCGTGTAGTGTTGTAGCGGTGATGTATATTTGTGTGTCACCGTATCGCGCAAGCAACGCACTCAAGGGCTCCCTACCGAGGGATGGAACCTAGGCTTGAGCCGCTGCCGTGGGAGGCCCAATCGGGTGTGCGGGAGCGAAATTAACCCCCAGACCACGGCGGCGTGATCTGTGGTTACACGGGCGTGGGCGTGAACACGTTCTGTTTCGAGGGACAGGCTGGTACTGATCGTTCGCTGATGTGATTGGATCAGGAGGGTCGGTAAAAATGTGTCGCGGACGTCTTTTATAACGCGCAGCGTTAGGTACGGGTTCATAGTTTGCGGCGGATACCACTAACGGACTGGGATGATTCGTGGCTTTTTCAAAATAGCTAATCCTAAGTGATTTTACGTACGCCCAGATAGAAGGGATCTCTAGGTCTCTATGGAGATTGACTCTCCGGATGTACCACGGGGCACCGGTCACTTTACGTAAGACGCGATTTTGGAGAACCTGCAGCTTATTAAAGTTATCTTTGGACATATGCGCAAAAACGGGGCAGCTATATGTCAACACGGGACGGATACACGTCTTATACAAAGTGAGCTTGTGTCTGAGGGACATCTTACTCTTACGACAAAGCAACGGATGGAGGCGACCCAAGACCATAGCGGCTTTGTTTCGCACTCTGTCTATATGTGAATTGAACTTTAAATGTTTATCTAATGTAACACCGAGATATTTGACCTCTTCGACCCAAGGGATATCGATTCCGTATAGCCTGATGGGCTCAAATTTATTAGCGCGTTTCGTGGGATCGAAGAGTATTGCGGCACTCTTATCGGGATTAACTTCTATGCGCCATCGACGAAACTATTCACCGAGAGTATGAATGGCTTTTTCGATGCGCTTCCTAAGAAAGTCCGACCGCCAGCCGGAAGTGTAAATAACGGTTTCGTCAGCGTAATAACCTACCTCGACCCCCCGAGACCGAGGTAGGTCACTGATGAACAGATTGAAGAGCGTGGGCGCGAGTATGGAGCCCTGTGGCACACCTGAGCGTATCGGGTGGGGCAGCGATAGTTCACCATCCACTCTGAAGCGGAATGTCCTATCAGTGAGATAATCGCGGATAATATGAATATTATGAATTAACCTATCGGGTACGCGAGATTTACATAATTTATGGATAATCCCTCCGTGCCAGACCTTATCGAAGGCCTTGGCGACATTGAAGAAGAACAGAAGTTAAGCAATTGAGGTAAATTGTTATTACTATCAACCAATGAAGTAATTTTATTTAGGACATATGAAAACTGACAACATGTGTGGTTGGAATTTTATGTAAGCTACTCTGGGGTTGGAACACTGTTTCCGTTTTAGCGACTTTGTCGCTAGATCTAGCGGATTTTGGTCATGTTTGACGACTTTTTTTTTCAACTAGCGACTAAAAAAAAATTAGCGACTTCCAGCAACTAATTGAATATTGAAAATATTTAAGTATTTCAGTACTGATTTAATAGTGATTATTGGTAACAACATAAATTGCTGATGTTGGTTTTGAAATTTCTCTACCAGAATGACGTTTGATCTTGGGGTCGTCCAGAATGAAAACAGCAAGAAGAGTTATAACGTGACTAAAAGTTGTTATAACTAATCCAAAAGCCTTTTGTTCGTATTATCACAATAAAATATTCGCAACATAGTATTCTCACCATATTTTGTACTATGAAATATTATGAAAGGTTTAGCGACTTCTGGCGGATTTATTAATTATGTATTTTTCAAAATCTAGGGACTTTTAAAATTACGTCTAGAAACTTTTTTATATTTTAAACGGCAACACTGGGTTGGCATCACAGAGACAGACTGATGTTTTTGTGACCTTCGAAAGTTTAAAAAGCTCGAAGGGGTAGAAAAATTAGTTTTGAATGCTTTATGGCGGTTGAATATGGGCACAAATTACTAACAGGATATTATCGGGGAACTAGTTTAGAAATTTTATTTAGTATCTTTTTTTGATTTTTTTGTATAATGTTATACTAAAATAGTTACAATGAGTTTAAAAGGTTGGAAAAAAGTTGAAAACGAAGCAGGATATCCTTGTTATGTGGAGTAAGCTAGCTTTCACCGCCTTATAAGTACTATTCAACTTTGTTACTTGTTATATTATAAAATTGCAATGATTTCAGTGAATCAACGGGTAAACAACAGTATGATCACCCTGAGTTTTGCGAGATTGTAAAATGTCTCGAAGGATATAATGGAATAAAGTACAGTATGTACAGAATCGCTTTTAAAATCTTTGCTTTGCAAAAACACCTTCAAGGTAAGTTTCATTTGTTTTTGAAAATTTGAGTGTATTCAAATATATTTAAAATCAGCTTTAACAAGAGGTAATAGCGTTTACTAAAATCGAACTTTGTGGATATAGAACATTGTAGAAAAATCCAAAATATTTTAAATAAACATGGAAATAAGTTATCGATTAGATAGCAATGTAATACGTAAATACAGAAAGAAATGCTCTAATTTTTCTACCATTGAACATGATATTATTATCATTTTATTCATAACTTTTATTCATTAAATTTATTATTCATTCATAATGATATTGTAGTGCATATATTTACTGCTCCATCAACAAAGGTATCCACCATTCATATTATATTAAATAGATAAACTTATCTCTGTAAAATAGGAAAAACCTTTATTTTAATTAATTAGTGAAAAACAACAACATGTTACATGCCTAAAAATATTACTCAAAAATGTTTAGTCTACACTTTGCTGTGGTATTTATACAATATAAACCTCGAGGAGCAGTGGTAATACACTGAGAGATTATAGGTTCAATTACTGCTTATGATGGGCTGTTATATGTTAAGTATGGGAAATGCAAAAAGAGCGTAGTCTGGTGAAGCTATCAAGGCCTTACTACGCCAAAAGCATTGTCAGTTCGAAGAGATAAAAACATAACATTTAGATAGGGTTTTGTGTCAAAAAAACACAAAACATGCTATGTTGAGGTTTAAATGGTTAGGAAATATCACAATGTACAACTGTACATTATCCACCCCTCTTAAAATCCATCCAGTGCCATATTTCCTCCCCCCAACCCCCTCACTGGTGCTTAAGTATGAATTCAATTATGGGGTGATGACATTGTGTCTCTGTGGTCAAAGTAAAATAATACTGTTTATTAAAAGCATTTATACTAATAATTGATTGAAAAGTTATAAAGTGTGATCAAATTATTCCCACACTCCTAAATAAAAGCTTAATTTGGAATTAAATGGACTGATTCAAAATTATGGACTCATAAATTTTATTATTACATACCAGTGTTAAAGTTGAAAATTAATAACAAACATTCATTATAATATTTTTCAAATATTTTCAGTACTATTGGTTTATTAAAGTGAGTAGTATTAGTCCAAAGTGTATGGAATCAAAATGTTTTTAGAAATACCATTTACATTTCTGTTAGGTCACTATTAGTATAATATTTTCTTAATTCTCTGGTATTATTATAAAAATCATTGTTTTATATCTCCTAATGAAAAATTGTGGTATTTAATGATTAAAACAATACAATGTTGCAATAATTATGCAAATTTCATTGAAAAAACTATTCAACATTAGTCACATTTAAGTAACATTTATAAAGCTGAAAATAAATATTTTGTATGTTATGTGTAAATAATTATTATCTTATCTAATAACATATTTGAAGTTCTGTTAATGATTATTATTTTTACAGTGCCACCACTTCGTATAAGTTCTGGTGTGCTTACACGCCATCAGTTAAGCTTGTCGGAAAGTAGTTTGTCTTTGGACACAATACAACTAGAAGCAGTGTTTGCTGATACATACTTTGCAGCAGAGAAGGAAGGATTGTTCTCTGGAGATGTTGACCGTTCTGTAGATCTATTGATTAATCTATTACTCAATGTTTATGATAAGTGAGTTATTTTCATCCTTCCACATTTATTAATGATTATTATTTTTGTTATATATTGAAAATCCACTATCCCAAGATCACTATACCTTCCACCGTACCACAATATATCTCATGTCATATGCAAAAAGGACATATCATACAGTAGGTAGTTTTGACTTTCATAAGGGCCTTCTCAGGGCCTAAATTGAATAAAGAATATTTTGATTTTGAATAAGCAATTTTGGCTTTAGATTTTTTTTAAACATTTCAAATTTTGTAAGTGTTTTCAAGAGGATTGATGGAAAAAAACATTGTGTTCCTTTTTACTGTTTTGGAAGCCTATATAAATTTATATTATAATTATGTAATGTTTGTATAAAATCCAAGATGTCCTTTTATTCTTGGTTTGTATATGGAGCTACCGGATGTGAAAAATCTTTTCTGCACTGTATAGGCTATTTTAATAAATAAGTTCTCTATAGCAAGCTGATAGGCTAACCCCATTCTATGACTATTAGAAGTTACCTACATATGTATAGGAAGTATGTTAAGTGACAACAAAATAATAGTGTAGGCATATAGGCTTTCTGAAATGTCAGAGATCTAGATCTGCTTGTTTGTTATTATGAAGAATCTACGAATGCCTATGTTGTGATTTAGATGGAATTTTTACAAAGCTATTTAGATTGACAGTAGTTATAAATTTTGAGAACTAAACATGAGTAAAACAATGGTGTATAGAATTAAGAGGTAAAATTTGCATGTTTGTGGAAGGTGATCTCTATTTATTTGATCTTGAATTTTTTTTTTTTATGAAAAAAAAAGTGCTGCATTATCCCTTTTTTTTTTTTTATGTGGCGAAATCCCTTATGGTTACCCACCCTCCCGGGGGAGAGGATGGGTTATGTCCGACTCGCACGGACTAAAACCCCACGGTGTACCGACAGACCGTGATGTTGGGGCGGCAAGGGATCGTTCTATGCTATTCCCCTTGAATAGCCGCCCCAACGGTCCACCCAGCGGAAGGTTGCCGCCGGACTCCTACCTATAGAGACGCAGCTGGGTACACGCCAGCTGCCCCCCCTCGTCCGCCGGACCTGTGCAATGAGGGTATTAGCCCCCCGACTACATCCCCTCAGGTCCGGCTACGGTGGCAGGAGGAGTTGGGCAAAGCGCCGCCTCCTGCCGGTCCTCCTATGGTGAAGACGGTCACTGAGGGTGTCCGCCTCTCGGCCGACTGCCGCCGCCGCCTTAGCAACTCGCAGCCCGAGCCCCACAAAGTGGGGCTCAAACCGCCAGCGCCCGTCCAGGGTGAGGCCCAGGTACCTCATGTGGGCACCCACCTTGATCCAGGCGCCCTCCACCATAATGTGGGCCCCAGGTGGTGGCCCCCGCCGAGGCCCATGAAAGAGTATGGCCTCGGTCTTCTCGAGGGCCACCCTGAGGTTCAACCTTTTTATGCGCCTGACCACGAGTGTTGTGGCCAGGCGCTCTACCTCTCTCCAGTCCCTCCCCCGGGCTACGACTAGGGTGTCATCCGCATAGCAGATTAGGCGCGCTCCATACGGAAGCGCGTTGCGGAGCACCCAGTCATAGCCCATGTTCCACAGGAGCGGCCCCAGGACCGACCCCTGTGGAACGCCCCGCCTTGTAGCCCGCTGGACCATCCGCCCGTCGCCGTTAACGTATGCGACCTCCCTGTCCACCAGGTACGCCTCCAACAGCCGCCGTAGGTACAGAGGCACTCCGAAATATCGGAGAGCCTCCCGTATGACACCGTGCGGCAGGCTGTTGAAGGCGTTGGCGATGTCTAGGGATACCGCCAAGACCCTCTCCTCTTGGGAGGTCGCCTCTGTCGACAGCGACTTTAGCCCTATATATATAACCTTCCCACGACCCTTGCCACCACCTCTGGCAGGAGGGACTCCGTCACCGGAGGTGCCCAGAATCGCAACTTATTGCGTACGATCCGGTACGGGCGCCACCAAGGATCCCCCTCCAGCGTCTGCAGCAGCTCCTCCCATGCCGCTTCCTTCGCCCGGCTGAGGGCAGCCTGCAGGGTTTTTCTGCACTCCCTATAGCTGCCATACAGCCGGGCCTCCGCCTCGGGGTCCCAGTGCCGCCGTCGGCGGCTGCGACCGAACAGCCGCCGGCCGCAGTACAGGCCGCCCGGAGATCGATGATCTCCGGCGACCACCAGTACACCGCCCGTTTGTCTGGGCGGTGTACGCTCCGTGGCATCGATGCGTCGCAAACCTCCGTGAGGGCACCACGGAGGCGAGCTGCGGACGCGTCAACATCGTCCTGCGGGGGGGGGCATGGCCCATGCCTGGGCGATGGCCGCTTCTTCCGCAAGTTCGCGGTTGAGGCGGCTCACCGCCCAACAGGGCTACTTCGCGCCCCTCCAGGGGTGGGTACTGATCCCGGCTTGGGAGATGGAGACATGACTGATATATCGGTGGTCCGATAAGGTCTCCACCTCCTCAAGCACCGTCCACCCCCGGACACGGCGTGCGACAGACAGGGTGGCAAACGAGACGTCTACCACAGACCCCCCGTTCTGCCGCACGCACGTGTGGACGTTTCCCTGGTTGAGGAAGGACAGCCCCACTTCGACTGCCCACTCTTCAACGGCCACGCCCCTCAGGTCCGTGGCTGCCGCTCCTCAGGTCCTCGATTTAGCATTTAAATCGCCCATGAGGACCACGGGGAGCGGCGACACCCGCCTGACAGCTCCCTGCAGAGAGCCAAGGAACGCGTCAAACTCCCACAGGGGCCTGTTAGGGGAGAAGTACACCCCCACAATGACGTACTCCCTCCAGACGGCTGCCATGAATCCATCACCCCTCTCCCGTACCGCCAGGAGAGGCGAACTCCGGCTGGCAATCATCGCCACAGAGCCATTCCGGTCCCCAGCCCACTGTGGCTGGGAGGGAACATAATACGGCTCCGCGGCGACCGCGAGTCCGATGCCCCACTCCGCCACTGACTACACGAGCAAATCTTGTGCAGCGGTGGAGTGTTTGAATTATCCCTAAGTATTTTAAGGTAGAACCTATCATAGTAAAACGTTAATGTGGACAAATTCATGGGAGGTTTGTTCTAAACTGATATATGAGGCAAGCTAGAGAATATTTAAGAGGCCAGATATGGACTATTTTATTTAACTAATTAAATTAAATGTTGAACTTTTGTTTGTAGTTATTATCTAAATATGCCAGGTGGTATCAGGAACAGCTCTGTAGTATAATTTTTTTTTTTTTATTGTAGCATGGCAAAATGACTGTACTATGTCTGATGGTAAGCACAGTACAATCCAAAAACAATAGCGACCGCCGAGTGACACACTATCCATCGCCGGTCGCCACTATCATGCCGGCCTGGAAAAATACCTGTAAAATTTTCGTTAGAGAGAAATTAGTATTTTTAATACAAACATGATGCCGACAATTCAGAATAATTCAGTTTTTAGCTTCTTTTTCATCTCTTTCATAAGATTTATCTATTTATACTGCAATAAATGAAAAGAGATATCCTGATTCTAATTACAAAAGTATGATTAAGTCATTATTAACAAATATATCCATGGATTTAATTATTTAAATGCTAATCTTACCAATGTAAAAAGAGTCTAGTTCTCTCTTACTATCCTTTATCTGAATAATCTAAAATTCTTTTATTTCTATATTATTTCAGAGATAGGAAAGAACCAATAAGGGTTCTAGCTGCGAAAACGCTGCTAATAATTTTGAGCGATGCATCCGTTTTGGACAAGTGGCTCGCGCTGGCTAATAGCTCCGCGGATCACAACGGCTGCGTGTCGGCTCGACGATTGGTCGCGCTTCTAACGCATGTGGACGCCCTGCCCACATTCTGTGATGGTGGATGCCAACAACTTCAGGAAGATGTTGATGCTTGTTTTGCAAAGGTATATATATATATATAACAGTGTATATTAATTTGTTACACATTCATTTGCCGCCTATATCGATGACTATGCAGTGACCAACCTCAATAAACATCAAATGTTCATAACAGCCAAGATGCTGAATGTTCAACACGCTGGCAGCTGTTGCGACACCATCAAGCCATGAAGTGCCACTGCAACTTATGAGGCACTTACTCAGCACATTTACTTTAATATATATATAACAGACTGAGGAACCGGAGCCAAAGTGGATCACCTAATGTTGTTACATCAAACAGTGGTCACTTATTTAGCTGTAGTTTAATTGGAATCTTTAATTAAGACTTTTAATTCTAATATCGAACAGTAGTCATTTGTCTAATTGTGAACCCGCATGATGTAAAACCGCATGAAATTCCGCTCATTAGTTTATAGTGAACAGACAGACAGATAGACATGGCAGAGGACTTTGTCTTATACTATGTAATGGAGTAGTAGTAGTAGTAGTAGATATCGTATTTTCGTATGAAAATAACAATATTTATATTTGTTAAAATGCTGCATTGATCTGTCTTCAATCTACATAACTTCCTTGTCCCCCTCTTACTCCTAACCGTCTATCTCCTCTGATGAGTAAAGGAGTAGCGTGAGGCTGTTTTAATGCCAAGGGTGCGACGCTTGGTCTGATACCAAGTGCGAACCACAGGAGTGCTTATAGGCTAAATCAAAAATGTTCACTTCCAGGTTTTTCTTCATCACTTACTATGCTCATTGGGGTGGTAGGTTATGGCTCTTTTTGACGCCCATCAGAGATAAAAGTACCTCATCCGGTTTGCTCAGTTCCTTCTATTCGAATTGTTCATTTATTGTAGTATATTTGTAGGTTTTTTCCATTTTTTTGTTGTATACTTATCAATCTCATCATTAGATTTTTTTTTAATGATTCTACAATTGTGATTCTGCAGCTCTGTTTGAGAAGTAATCCTCTCTTGGTTTATTAACGTC
Source organism: Antheraea mylitta (assembly GCA_014332785.1). Lineage (NCBI taxonomy): Eukaryota > Metazoa > Arthropoda > Insecta > Lepidoptera > Saturniidae > Antheraea > Antheraea mylitta. Next base: position 611,926 of record JACEII010000068.1, on the reverse strand, counting down.
TCAGGGCATCACTTAACAGCTGATTAGATGATATTGTGGTCAAAGGTTAAAAAAATCTATCAAACAATACAAAAATGTATAGTTAAGGGATCTTCAAATGTTATTTTTTTATAATACCACAACCAAATTTCGGGATTGTACATGGCGGTAAATGCAATGTAATCAAAAAAGAATATAGACCACTGAAAGAAATATAATCTATCAGCAGTCATTTATCATCTATGCTGGATATTTATTGATTTGTTCCAAAAGACGTCACAGTAACAGAGTTATTGCAATCAATTTGTCATTATCCTACTACTAAATATTGATTGATCCCAAAAAGCGACACGTCTAAGCATGTTACCGCGGACGAGTACTCTGCGGTATGTGTATCATGATGTGGTCATCATCCAGTTGGATACAATTGGCCTATGTCACTACCGGAATATCCATATGTGGTGGTATCCAATAAACATATTTCAGAGTGCCGGTATGCTGGGTTTGAGCGCTCGTGCGGTTGGGGAATGGGGAGCCCGAGAGTGTTCCACTGCGCGCTGGTTGTCGGTGGTGCAACGAGTAGCGAACTCCAGGTGTGCTGGAGACGACGGTATCAGGTGTGCTGCATGCACATTGCCACTAGCTCAGGTTATTATTGCCATACTATTTTAAACTAACAACTTTCTTTTTTACCAGTTGTAGATTTATGATTGAATAACCTCTGCCTGTGACTTCGTTCGCGTGGAATAGTTACTTAGAGCTAACGCTAACACGCACCGGAAGCCCTCAAGAGTAAAAAATTCCCGATTTTGAAACATTCTTCATTGGAGTTCCGCTCCTATTGCTGTGAACGTATAGTCTATACGTTTCTTGATAAATGAGCTCTCTACCAATGAAAGAATTTTTCAAATCGAACTGAT
>JACEII010000068.1:577766-610627 GCA_014332785.1 Antheraea mylitta | reverse complement strand
CCCCTAGTTGTAATTTGACAGTTGATACAGAAAAAATAGTTGTAGTTTAATGATGTCTGTAATTATACGGTTGGTACCAGTCGTAGTTTTATGATTGAAGACGGTTATAATTAGACACTTGGTACCAGTTGTAGTCATATTATTGATGGCTGTAGTTTTAAAACTGATACCAGTTGTAGCTTTAGAATTTATGATAGTTGTAATTTGACAGTTAATATAGAAAAAAATACTTGTAGTTTAAGTTTGGTGATGACTGTAATTATACGGTTGGTACCAGTCGTAGTTTTATGATTGAAGACGGTTGTAATTAGACAGTTGGTACCAGTTGTAGTGTTATTATTGATAGATGTAATTCTACACCTGATATCAGTTGTAGTTTTAGGATTTATGATGGTTGTAATTTTACGGTTGGTATCAGTAGTAGTTTTACAGTGGACATTAGTCTCAGGTTTCTAATTTTGTGATTTATACCAGTAATAATTCAATGATTAATGATGATGGTTAGTATTAGTTTTTGTAGTAATTGTAGGGCTCATACCAACTGTACTAATTTACATTCAATAACCTGAATTTCAACATCAGAATGGATCTTAAGATCTCTTGTTTATTACTGATATTTTTTATTGTGGGTTTGATCTTGTTTATTATTAAAATAGCTGTGCAGTTTTCGTTTTTTCGGTAGATATGTTTTTTTTTTCATGATTATAGGAACTCCTTTTTTTGTTTTAACCTATTTAAAGAGTGGCGTTGGTAAAAAAACTTTTTTTGGTTTTAAGTATCTCCTTGGTAAAAAAAATTGAGTTTCAAAATGATTAAATTTCAGATGCTCAAATTCAAATGTTCAAAGTGCAGTGACACGTATTTCTGTGAGAAATGCTATTTGTATGACAAAGGATTGACAAAGGTGCACGGTCATAAGAAAACTCATGTTGTCTCAGAAATCATTGAGGAACGGGTGAGTGTTGCTTGTAAATTATACGAGTATGTTAAGCATGCGGTAAACTATTAATTAAATTATTATTTCAAGGGCATAGGTTCCATAATTATACCACGAAAATATGGTTATTGCGAATATGGAATTGTATAGGTATACTCGCAGGCACGGTGGACAACGTGCTGCCCTGAAAAAAATAATCCTAAAATCATATCACAGCGTCACCTACTGGGACCAATTAAAAGTCGATTCTCAAAACAACTAGAACAACATACACACGGACAGAAGAATTATATATACATGTTATCGCTAATTTTGTGTATAATGATTAAAATTTGGGGTCTCGAATAGAAGTCTTCTTTTTTTTTTACTTGCGAATCAAGAGAGTTTACTGTACATGTACTATACGGGACATCTATTTTAATTGGTGTGTATTTAATTAAACCCCGAAAGACTTTGAGTTGATATAGAAATAATAGGATTATGATAAGAATCAGTAAGTTCGCGGCTCTCTAAATGCTCTCGGTACATTACCTCGAATGTAAACAGTTAGACTAGTAGTCCGGTGAAGTTGTTAACCTTGCTGGGTCAATAGCGTAGTCAATTCGAAAAAAAAAGGTTATACTATAAAACCCAAGACAAAAGGCAATGTGCAAACGCAGCTAAAAAACATAGGTTTGGCCCGGACATGTTTGAAATATTTTATGTATTATTCTGGTTAATGTTTATTTAAAACAATGAAATCATTATAAGGGATATGTTTTATAACATATGTATTTTGTAGTAATAATAACAGTTTGTACTCTTCCGATTCTCCAAAGAGAGCTTAATCGCTTTCACACCCGCGTAGCCACTAATCACGCAGCCGTAGTTAATTTCGCTCCCGCAGACTCGTCGCGGCCTCCATCGGCAGAGCGTCTCAAGCCTAGGTATATTGACTACTTCCACTTCACTAATTCCACATAAATCACCCCCATACGTGCATAGACGAGATCTAGGGGAAGGGTAAAGGCAAAAATACATTTTTGCCTTAGTGAAACACACATGCATGTATACGTGTGTGCCTTGTTAACTTATATATGTATGATTAGGCTTAGTTATCGCAGCTTAGATTCGCGAATTTGCATTCGAGGCAACAGTTGAAGTTGAGGTTCGGCCACTTTGAGCCTGTTGCTATATGGGTGAGTGCCTTAAGCGGCCCCGGTAAAGCTGTGAATTCCCGTTAATTCGTAAAACAAAAACTTTCTACTGATAGTCCAGTGGTCCAATTTCTATGATAATATCATTTATTGACGATTTAATATAAAGAAAAAATACGAACTTTAAAAATACATATACTGATAACACTAAAGCTCGTAAACAAACAAGTTAAACGAAAAAAACAGCGAAATCAGTTGAGAAACGGAGGAAGAAGATGTATTGAAATCTTTTGTCTATTTATGTATATATTATGTCTGTCTAAAAAGATGGTCTATTATTTAGGTTTATTAAAATGTATTTAACAAAAATCCTATATGCAATTTCAGACGAAACCATCGGAATGCCTCGGTTTCATAGGGGGCATGAAGCGACTGTTCTTTTGCACAAAAACGAAAAAAAAGACGAAAAGTAAGAAGGTCTTGGAGAAGCCACAGACCCACGGTTCTGTGAAACGAAGAAAGGGCAGCAAACCGACACTGATCACGTCCACTGTTGGGAAAGCGAACGGGAACTCTGCGGCCAATAACCCAGCGACAATGCTACAAGACATTATAATGCAGTTGGAAACACAGAATAAGTGAGTCGCTTTAGGATTTGGCAATGTTTTGGTATTATCTCTAAGATCATCCATAAATTACATTACACTTTCAAAGGATTGGGAGGGGTTAAATCTCTATGATTCCACAATGTTTTGGGATCATCTATAAGGGTTATCCATAAATTATGTTACACTTTAAAAACTATGAGTTAAATGTGATCCTTTTGATCAGTAATAGGCCTCATGAAGTTACGTGTATAAAAGTATTGGATATCTAAACTTCAACTTCAAAAACTAAACTCTTAAATGTTGATTTTATAATTTTGGAACTATCGTTTTAGTTTCAATAATTTCCTAAATATGTGGCATCACATCAGCTGTAAGGGCGAACTTGTCTATCTATGATTGGGATGTGTGGCTATAGAAATAATGATATTTGTTTAACATAATTTATGGATCGACTTGGATAAGTCTATGTTATTAAATATTTGGGTTTGTATGTATATGATATACTAGCCTCTGCTCGCGACTTCGTTCGCGTGGAATAGTTACTTTGGGCTAACGCTAACACCCAGCGGAAACTCCGAAAAGCAAAAAAAACCCCGATTAAAAAAAAAAATTCATTGCTTTTCCGCTCCTATTGGTCTTAGCGTGATGATATATAGCCTATAACCATCCTCGATAAATGAGCTATATGATATTGAAGAATTTTTTAATTGGGCCAGTAGTTCCTGAAATTACCCCCTACAACATTACAAACTCATAACGTCACAAACTTTACCTCTTTATAATATTAGTATAGATTATATCTATATTTACCTATCTATCTATCTATCTAATACCTTTAAACGAGTAATGCTTGTATATTTTTATATTGCTATATATTCAGGATCTCGAAAACGGTGCCAGCGATTTCCGTGAAACTTAGTATGTAGGTGGTTTCGGGGACGATAAATCGATCTAGCTGGATTTCATTCGCAGAAAAAAATTTTTATATGAGTTTTCAAGCAATGACTAAATATAGCTAAAATATGAAGGCAAATTTGCCGCCGCTGTCAAAAGAAACATAGCTCAGATGGAAATTGGCTGCTTCGAAAATCCATCTAACCGCAGTTCGAATCAGAGTTACAGGAAAAGAGATTTTTATTTAATATTTTTTTTTATGAAAAAGTGCTAATTTTGTGAGGCATACCTAATATGTATATACTTTTTGCTAAATTTTTTGATAGATATATTACCAATCTTGAATATGATTAATTTCATAGTTCAAAACTGTTTGCAGATTTCTATGATTTCTAAACGCGGCAAGTGTACTACATAAGGTTAAATAGATGCTAATTAACATTAATATATTATTAAAATAAAAACTAAGATTGTGTGTTCACAATATGAATACCTACACTTTATTTCAAGGGCTCTCCTGGAACTGTCGAATCAACTTCAAAACACTGCGAAGAATTCGGATGACGGACTCAAATCCCAAGTCGAATCGCACTGGACTGAAATATCGACACAAATTAACAGGCTGAAGATATTGAAGGTATGTTAGTTCACTTTAGTAATAACAAGAGGGGGCTTTGAAAAAGCTTTACCAACAGTCTATACTTTTATTATCTTGTTTTACTTTGTCGAAATCTCAAATTTACTGTAAGATTGAATTTATTTATTTATTCGGGCTCAAAAACAGAAAACAAATTGGACAAAATGTACATTAATAATAATAGCTTACAGATCTAAATTTGTTTTTATATTAATGTTGGACGTGATATGTTTTGTTCGGTACTAAATACATTTAAAAAATTATAAAAATAATATTACAAAAGTAACAAAAAGAAAAAGATTGTTATATTTACTAAATACAAAACAATTGGATACTATCACTATCTTTGCTTGTATTTCAGTAAAATATATCCAACACCCTTGCGTTATTATTGTATTCTCTACACATTCTGTATAATGCAGTGTTTCCCAAAGTTTTTAGACCATGCTCCACGTTAAAATTTCAAAAATTTTTGTGCCCCCATATATAATTTTTAACCTTTAAAACTTGTTTTATTTCCTTAAGAAATATAAATGATAAGTATTAGGAAGAAATCACTATGAAATTGTTATCAAAACATTGTAAGTAAAATATCACAACATATGAAAAACTTACTTGAATTCACGACTCTAATTAATTAGTTGATATTTTGGTAACATCAAACGAAATTGTAACTAATAATATTTACAACATTTTTTTAAGAATCTGCCTTTTTTGTTAAATTTGTCACCGATATTTATTTCAATAACCCAAATGCGAAAGGGTTTAAACCGTGTCGAGTTCATTTTTAAATTGCCCCTCGTAACTATTAAATTGTCCCCCTGTGGGGCGTGGGCCTCACGTTGGGAAACACTGCTATAATGGATTATGGTAAGAGATATTACTTAAGCAATGTGAACTTGAAAGATATTTGGATTTCGGCTAACTCTTGTGATTATTGACAGTTGGCTTAACAACTCTGCTGTATCACATTTGGAATTGATTATTTTGTGTAGGATTGAATGAGAGGTAAAATTATGCCTAGATGAGAGTGTTTTGATCCCATAGTGATTTAGCCTTGTTTCATATGATGGTAGTTTGAAATAATAATAATAATAAATTCAGTCCAAATTTTGATGCTAAATAATGTACAAAACATCTTTTGATATGTTCTTTAAAGTGATGTTCTGTGCGGACACATTACCACCAAGCCAATCACGATACGATATACACATGTTGTCCATATATACGCTTACAAAAATTAAAAATTTTGGTTTATGCTGTTATACTAGCTTCTGCTCGTTTCTTCGTCCGCGTGGAATAGGTACTTTAGATTAACGCTAACTATAACTCGCGACTTCGTTTACGTAATAGGCGATACTTTTAAACAATACATACGTCAACCCCGATTATTAAACATTCTTCATTGGTGCTCCGCTCCTATTGGTCTTAGCGTTCTGATATATAACCTTCCTCGATAAATGAGCTATCTAACACTGAAAGAGTTTCTCAAATTGGACCAGTACTTCCTGATATCAGTGTGATCAAGCAAACAAACTTTTCAACTTTATAATATTGGTATAGATTACAAAGTGAAAAGATTTGATATTCTGTTAGTAATAGACAAAAAAAATAATTAACCAATTTTAAAATTCGTTAACCCAAATATGTTTATTTCCAAAATCCTAGTAAACATTTTAGGCTTAATATTAGGCCCAAATTAGGCAATGCCTAATGAGAAGCTTAATTAATATACCTGATAACAGATTGCATTAAATTGATACCTTAATGCAAGCGAGACTGCGGTCAAAAGCTAGTTGAATATAACAGAATAACGAGTATGTAATACTTTATTTTCAGGAAAACCTTTATATTTCACAGGATCTGCTCGATAAAGATGCAAATGGAGATGGTAAGAATGTACCACAAGTGTTTGATCTCTTCAGCCCGATACCAGTTGTAGTGTCCCAGTCGAAAGTCACGGACAATAATCAGCCGAGGATTTTAAGTTTAGATTCTGGAAACTTCTCTGTGATATCGAAACAGGAGATTCCACCACCTCAGGCTATAGTGTCTCGAGACGAGTTGAAACCAGTCATGGTGCATGCCAACGGTATATCCACCGTCTCTATGAATGATATAAGCAGTTGGTATAATGGTTAGTGGCTTTGTATCTTTAAAATTAGTATTGTAGTATATTTATATGTATATTTATAAGAGAACGTTTTGTTGAGACCCTGTACACAGTTAGTAGTTCGGTGAAGCTGTTAAGACCTTGCTAGGTCAATAGCGTAGACAGTTCGAAAAAAAAAGCATTCATGTGAAAACGAGTTATTAAAAAAAAACATATTCTGTCAGTTTTGTGATATGTGTTAGTATCCTTCAAAATAGCCTTGGTAAGTTTTGAGATTTTGTTTCATTACTCTCTCAATCAAAGGTATTGCAAATTTTCTTTGTAAAGGTTATTGAAATTCAAACATTGAATTTAAGAACATGGATGTACCCTTGGATTTTTTTATTTTAAACTTTTAAGCCCGGTCTGGAACTGGGATTTTTCTTATTATTTATTTTCGATTTTTGAATATTTGAATTCAATAAGAGATTTGAAAACTTCAGATTTTTTTTTAAATTATAATGAAAAAAAAGAAATAAAATTGAGGAACTAAATAATTAATATTTTTAGACCATCTGATTTCATAACTCCAATAATAGTGTGACATAGCTGAGCTGTCAGTGGTCCAATATTTATGCTCATAGTACATTGCAATGCTCCATTTTTTCTGTAGTCCGGTGAAGCTGTGAAGGCCCTAAATAAGGCCAATAGCGTAGTCAGTTCGAGAAAAAAAAGAGACCATATTTTATATCATAGGAGGCATTGAACATGTGTGTCACCTGATGTTAAGTGATCACCGTTGTCCATAGACACTAGCAACACCAGAGGAGTCGCAAGTGCATTGCCAATCTGCATTGGTGGAGAAGGGTGGATGGGGAGAGGAGGGAGGGTATGGCGAGGGAGTAGGTGGGCATCCGGCGTTCTCACGAACCGAACGAAACGCAACAATGCAAGCACTGTTACTTCACCTCGGTTTTTTGTGGGTCGGGTGGTACTACCCAGGGCGAGCCGACTCATTCATGCTGAAACCAGTAATAGCTTCAGCTTGGCTCTACCATCTTCAGAAAGAGTTGAAAATGTATCCTTTCGGTTTACTACCATTGCGTCACGAGAGCTATCTACTTTTTCTATCTATTATCTCGTGTAGGAATGATCATATGTTTGAATAAATGTAAAACTTTATTTTTTGTTCAAACAGAAACTCAGTCCTCAATGACAGACAAGTGTGCACATCAGTCAAAATTGAACCCAATACCAGCTGCTGACGTTTCACATGATTTAACCGCTGAACAAAAATTTGCAGCGGATCTCCAAAGCGTGGAGACAAGCAATGACAAGATGAAAGAGCTGAATGCAGATTTAGACACTGTTTTGGATAGATTACAACAGATTTTGACTAACAATTTTGCAATGGACGGTACGACTATCACTCTATATTATTTTAATGTTTAACTTATAAATTAAATACATCCTATGAAAAAAAAACATGTATCAGTTTGTAAAAGCGAAAGAAGTGAAACTTCTTTGGCTTATATGTATTCAATTATATATATATGAGAATGCTTATAAACTATACTATACAAAATCCCGTGGTATAAATACTTAACTTTTTTTTTTTTATTCTAGAGAATGGGGCTATGCAGGCCTTTAATGGTCCTGTATCACTGCGACCAGTAGTGATCTATTGTGATCGCCCCATGTTACTAAAGCTCTCCGCCTAGTCCTATAGTATTCAAGAACAGTAGGACTTTTTTGGCTGAGAGCATCTGTACCTCATCCGGAAGCAAAACATGCTTTCCCAGAATCTGGTTTCGTGTAGGTTTTAGTGGATCACATTCGCACAAGAGGTGTTTAGGGGTCTCATCTGCAATATCACAGAATCTGTACTCTCTTGTGCTCTGGACACCAATGTGCAAATGCTTTTTAAGACAACAGTGTCCAGTGAGTGCTCTCACTAAAGCCCGTATTTGATTCCTACCGAGTGACAGGGCCTTATCAGCATATCGCTGGTTAAATGCCCTGATGAGCTCCTTGGAATGGTTTTGTCCTGGCAAGTTATACCAGAATGTTTTAGCTTCTTGATTGTAATGGTTTCTAAGGGTCAAGAGAGCTAGGCTTTTGGGTATTCCACAAAACGGTTCTGGGCCGATGTGTATTCCCATAGCCCCTGCTCTTGCAAGTTCATCAGCAACTTCGTTGCCATGAATGCCTGCATGCCCCGGAACCCATCGCAAAATTAGTCTGTTTTTTTGTCCCAGACTGTTTAATACAGCCACGCAATTTGACACAAGTTTCGACTCAACTGAGTCTGAAGCAAGTGCCAGTAAGGCTGCTTGACTGTCCGAGTGGATATAAATTGTATGGTTAACGTAGTCTTTTTGCAGATTTATATGGGCATACTCTAAAATAGCGTACACCTCTGCTTGAAAAATGGAGGCGAATCAACCAAGGTTAGTGTGATGCCTAAACTTAGGTCGCTCCCCATAGATACCACAGCCTACGTTAAGTCCCATTTTGGACCCATCAGTATACCACAATAGGCTACCCGATTTCCACGTTATTTCACTGTTAATCCAGGAGACCCGTGGCGGTATGTCTACTGTGTAGAATTTTGTAAAATTAGTTTCAGGTATTTTTATATCTGATATCATACCTAAAACTGGGTTTTCTATCACTGAGTCCAGTGTGGATCTCAAGGACAGGGATAGCCATTTCGCTCTTCCTTGTACGTACATTCTGTGCATTGTTGACCTGGCCACCTTTTCTACATGAAGGTGAAGGGGCAGAAGATTCAACACCGCTTCCAGAGCCGCTCCAGGGGAGGTCGACATAGCTCCCGTCGCTAAGATAGACGCTGTCCTTTGTACCGAAGCTAAGCGGGTTCTAACAGTTAACTGGCTAGTTTTACCGCTCCAGAGCACGCAGGCGTACGTTATTGTCGGCCTGACTATTGCGGTATAAAGCCAGATGACCAGTCTAGGGTTTAAACCCCAGCGTTTACCAGCCAGTCGTCCGCATATACCCATTGCTAATTTTGCTTTCTGAATTGAAGCATCAATCTGTTTGTTCCAAGTTAATTTTTGGTCTATAATTACTCCCAAATACTTGGTCTCTGTTGAAAAGGTAATTGTCTTGCCATTTAAAGTAGGGTTTACTAATTTGTCAAGACGCCTTTTCTTCGTAAATGGTACCAATACGGTTTTGTCTGAATTGACTTTTACTCGTTATCGTTGCACCATTTGTGAATGGCAAGTAATGCTTTCTGCATAAGGTACGAGATAGTACTTTGACAGAAGCCTCGGACAATCACCACCAGGTCATCGGCATAGCCCTGGGTGTCTATCCTCAGTTCGTCCATCTTATGCAGGAGCTAGTCAACCACCAAGGTCCATAATAGGGGTGAAAGCACCCCACCTTGAGGGCATCCCCTTGTGGTTACCACCTCATGATTTGTGCCATGTAATATCAGTTTCACTGTTCGATGAGTAAGCATTGCTTCGATCCACTTGGTGATAGTGGTATCTACTCTTTTGATCACGAGACCCTGGATCAAAGTTTTTATTGGAGTGTTATCAAACGCACCCTCAATATATAGAAATGCACATAGTGCAATTTGCTTGTCTTCCAATGCCTTTCCTATCTTGTCTGTCAGACATAGCAGGGCAGTTTCGGTAGATTTACCTTTGCTATAGGCATGTTGGTTAGCGTGTATAGGGTTTGTGACCAATATCACCTCCCTAATATATTTATCAAGTATCTTCTCCAGTGTTTTGAGAAGAAAAGATGTAAGGCTTATGGGTCTGAAGGACTTCGGTAAAGCGTAGTCTTTCTTGCCGGCCTTAGGTATGAATAGGACTCGGTTTTTTTGTCCACGATTCAGGTATAAATCCCCATGCAAGACTAGCTCTGAAGATCTTGACTAAAGTCGGTGTTAGAATGTCCATTCCTTGCTGTAAAAGCACAGGTTGTATTCCATCCTCACCGCTTGATTTATATGGTTTAAAAGTTTTTATAGCCCATTTCACGTTCTGTGGTCTTATGATTACTGTCGCTCTACGCCAGTCCTCCAATTGGGGTCTACCCTTGGGAGGCATTAATTCGCTTTGCGACATAGGACTCTCAGAGCCTGGAAAATGGACTGAGGTAAGAAGCTCCATAGTCTGCTTTTCGTTAGCAGTAAAAGTACCATCTGGTTTTTTGAGGAGCCCTATTTGATTAGGTTTGTCCTTGGCTAGCACCTTGTGAATTCTTGCTCCGTGAGGCATATCATTTATTTCCTCACAGAATTTCCTCCAGGATGCTCGCTTGACTTTCCTAATTTCTTTGTTATAGTTGGTTAGAGCCGCTAGATACGCTTCCCATTCTTTGGTCTTTTTGGCTCTATTAAAAAGGTGTCTAGTTTTTTCCCTCAGTTTCATGAGTTTTTTGTTCCACCAAGGTACTCGTCTTGTTGAGGTCTTTTGCCGTACAGGGCAACTTCGCTCAAAAGCGTCTACAATCGCCGTTGTAAGAGCAGTTGTTGCCACTTCTAGACTCTCAATTGTCTTGATAGATTTAGGGACTATTTCCAGGTTACATCTTAGGTTATCTCTATAAGATGCCCAATGAGTATTCCTAGGGTCCCTATATATAAAGTTCTCACTTTGTAGCGAGTGTAATAGTTCGTATTTTACATGCCTGTGATCAGAGATTGAGTTTTCGTCACTTACGTGCCAGTCAGTTATGTACCTAGCAAAATTTTTTTGTGGCGAATGAGATGTCCAGAACTTCTTGTCTAGCGCGTGTTACAAAGGTTGGTTTACACCCTTTGTTTAAAATTACTAGAGTGTGAGAAGTGATAAAATCGTAAAGTAACTCACCTCTGTCGTTGATGTTGCTACTCCCCCAACCTGTATGGTGTGCATTGGCATCACAGCCCACCAATAGCTCAGCGTTGTGTTTCACGGCATAGTCCACAACTCGCACAAGCTCTTCTGTTGGGTTGATTTTCTCTCCAGGTAGGTAGGCTGAACACACAAGTAGTTTCGGGCCCTGCCACCCGTCAAGATTAAAGTACGCTGCAACCAGGTCGTCTGAGCAGAGCTCTGGAACAGGTAAAAATTTAGTTCTTTTGCTAAAAACTATGCTAGCCCTGGGCTTAGTCCCACAGTTATGCGCTAAGACGCTCCCTGCGGTGTTCAGTCCCATGACTTTATTTTGGCGCAACCAAGGTTCTTGTATAAGAGCGAGGTCAGCAGTGCCTTCTGCAAGGCACTTCTCCAGTACCGCCGTTGCCGCGACAGCATGGTGGAGGTTAATCTGGAGAACCCTCGCTTTACCCTTTGATGACGCTATTGTTTTTTACGTGCAGGTGTTTTGCTGGCGGTCGCCCTTCCTGTCTGGGGACGTGAGCGTCCACCTCTAGGTTGGGTTCCGCCGGTCTTTCCCTGTCTGCCTCCCCTACCAGCGGGCCGTGGGTGAAGGCTTTCTTGCCTTGACGTGACGCCAGCCTTTCTCCCAGCCCAGTGGCTGCGGAGGTAGAAGGGACAGGATCGCCTGCAGTATTTACAGGCAAAGAGGTTTGTGCTGCCGCTTGGGCTTGCTGTCCCTCAATTTGCCCTATGTTGGACGAAGGACCAGCCAGTGGCTTAACCTCCTGAGCTCCTTCCGATCCAGTTTTGACTTTAAACACAATCCATCTAAAGCCAAACATAACTTTGTTATTATTTTTTTGGAGAGCCTGTAGCGAGGGATCGTCAAGAGTGAAAGCAACAAATCTTCCTCCCTTTTCCTCCCTCGAATGTAGCACTCTCCAATGTTCTGGGTTTAACTCAGGGTTCTGTAACCGTATTAATTCGAGTGCGTTTTCAAGGGTCGCAGCCTCGTTATCCGGCAAGAACGCTGAGCCAATTGCTGGTTTCGGGAGTTCACTCTCCGACATAATTGATAAGTCAGCCTCCGGCCAGGGTTTTATTTTGGGAGTGGTTTCTGTTAGCCACTTCCTACTCATCTCATCCATGCATGTGATGAGTATCCAGCCTGGCCGATGACTGAGTCCTAGGAATCGAGGACCAGCGCCCTTGATTCCTATTTTTAAAATTTCCTGTGTGAGTGCACAATGAACCAGTTTCATTTGTTCCACGCTCATGGGGTCCACATTACGAATCCCCACTCGCGTGGATCCGGCAACCTCACCAAAACTAGGCCTAACCCTGGTATTAGGGGCAGGCTTATGTACCTTTCTGGGGTGTACATCAGGAGATACCTCTTCAGACCTAATTCGCTTTACCGCCTTAGGTCTTCCAGGATTTTCCACTGGGATTTCGGTCCAGGGTTTTCGGCATAGCGTTAGCGCCTCATCAGGACTAATGTTCGCTTGCACCAGCTTCCGGAACCTCTTCCTTGCGGCTCCTGGCATTTTGCGCCTTTTACCTCTTTTCTGTTCAGAGTCCGTCTCCGTGGGCGGTGTGGTTACTAAGGCAACCTCCGACCCAAGGTTCGTCCTCTCAACTGTAGAGGTGGTTGGTCCGGGCGTCGGGGAGGCGCTACCTGCCCCGTCCCAGATGAGATGTCGTCCCTGGAGTCATCCAGGGCGTAAACTAGGGAATTTAAATCTAATAAGACTTTATCAATGTTTTCATCCATTTTTTCCCACGAGAAGCAAGGGAATAATAAGGTCACACACCAACAGAGCCCCGCATGTCGGTGGAAGGGCATAAATTACTCTCCGAGGTGCCCTGGTATCGAAGAGGTACCGTTAACGACTGAACTTACCTTCAGCCACGCATCCCTCGGCACGGTTCACTTAACACCTTGGATTGGTATGGTATGGTCCTCTTCGCCAATGGCCAGCAGCTTCAACTTAGGGAAGCTGCTGACCACTGCCCAGGGTGCACCACGTGGAGGTGGGACCATCTTCGCACCCCGCATACTTAACTATACATTTTCTACTAGATTCAGTCAGAAATACGTATGTACCTTATGTTTAATGCATAATTAATGATTTTCCCTACCGTGCCATAAGAAATATCACTTAAAAATATATGTAATTTAAAATAAAACACAAGTTAAAAAAATTAAGAGTTACAAAAGCCTTCATATAAAAAATTAAACAAGTGGGTTAGACAAGACTGCTAAGGATTGACGTTGGGAAAATATGTACCAAACATTTTTCTTATTAACATTCTTCTTTATAACTCATTCAACTGTCTTCTTCTTGTTATTCTTGTTTTGGCTCTGCAGAAGCACTTGCCAGTGTCAGTGTTTTCTTTCAATGCATGTAATATTCTAACAAGATGGTGGGTCCCTTGTTAGAACATTCCAGGGAGTTTTTGTGGCATCTCAGAATTTCATGCTCCATGGTATTATTTTCGATTCATTTCACTTATGCACAATAAACTAACTATATTACGTAAAACACCACCAAGTTCACAAAATATGGAGTCAAATAACACAAGATTATGAATAGAATATAAAATCCACTACATGGCAGCCTAAGTTCCCGCCAAAAACTCTGATTCAACCGTCAATGTAATAAGTATTACTTATTATTAGTATTGGGCTGAAGGGCTGGTAGGACTCTGTCAATAGGACTCACTAGGAAGGTGCAATTAAAAATAAAAAGGAATGAAAAAATGGCAGTGAAAATAAAAAAGCGTAAATGTATTATACTCTTCCCTATATAGAAACTTATTTTATTAAGGATTCCAAATAAAAAGCGTGGACTAAGCTGCAACTGAACATCTCACACTGAGTAACGGCGTCTAAAGCGAAAAGTGTAGTATTATCTCCTCAACTCTGGCGGGTGATATGAAGTATCTTGCAATATGATTCTTCCATGCGGAAACAATAAAATGTGTATAGCGTTCACAAATTCAAATTTCCTTCTTCTTTGTTACAATGACAGAAAATAAAGAAAATTGTACTATGTCTGCATACTTCATATTCGATTAATGAGATGTAGACCAGAAACACATTATCTGGAGCCCAACTATATATTTATAAGGACCAACCAGTGGCATCTGTTTTCGTAAAGATTTCTATTTTTCTTTATATATCATAGGAGGCAAACGAACAGTTGGGTCACTTGATGTTAAGTGATCACCACCGTCTATAGACACTTTCAACACTAGAGGAGTCGCAAGCACTGTTACTTCACATCGGTTTTCTGTGGGTCGGGTGGTACTACCTCGGACGAGCCGACCCATTTATGATGAAACCACTAATAAATTCCGCGTGGTTCTACCACTTAAAAGTGTGGCTCTACCAACTACAAGCGTGGCTCTACCACCTAGAAGCACGGCTCTACCAACTACAAGCGTGGCTCTACCACCTACAAGCGTGGCTCTACCACCTACAAGCGTGGTTCTACCACCTACAAATTTTTACATAGCCCATTTTTAGTTGGTAATTTCTATTTATATTCTTAAATATTTTCTGAGTTATGTTAATAATAGGTTTAATTCTAGATACGTCTTTCGACAACATCCAACTACGGGAGACTGCAAACGAAATGGAGGGACTACTCGGTACACTTATCAGAGGAGTGGAGCAGAGAGCCACCTTGAATGCTAGTAAAGGATTAGTGTAAGCGATTTTATAATTATGACCAATTATATATCTCAATGACAAATAAATGACTAACTGAGTCTGACTGTAATAAATAATTTATTGGAAAAATATATAATTCAATACTATAAAATATTTGATCATCGTCATATTTCTATAGTTTATCGCGTTTCGGAATCATAATATATCCAGATGTTGGGACATATGCAGGCTGGTATGATAGACATGTTTCGATGGTTTTCATTTTACTTTTAGGAATGTCCCGGTGTGGCTATCGTATCGATTCACGATAGATTTTCGATTGCTCGTATCGATATTGGACAGGCACCACTATGATATATCGATAAAGAATAAGGAAGGATTTTAAGATATATTTATGTGAATTTTAGTGTAAAAATTGTGACTAATTCAGAAAATGCATTAGTAAACATGAGAGCGATGTCTGTTGATTTTAGTATATATAGGGATGTCTTACTATGACTATCGTATTGATTCACGATAATCATTCGATTGCTTATATGGATATTTGACAGTCAATGCTATGATATATCGATTAGAAGCAACGCTGTAGCATTTTTTCATTATAGTTTTCGATGCAAAGTCGTGTCTTAAATTCTTTTGGGTTTTTAATTTGCTCAACAATTAAAGGTTACGAATTTAAAAAAAAAATGATAATATTAAAGATATACAAGCGAATCTCATAATACAGTCCAATTAACACGCTTACATATATAATATTACTAATTTATAGAGTCGATAAATTTTATAGTTGATGTAATATCGATAATTTAAAAAGTTGCAATTCGAAGCAATTTTTTTAATACTTTCTACGAATAGATATATCCGATACGGTCGATATTGTATTGATATATGATTTCTTATCTCTTGCTAATCTATCGACTTGCCATTTTGCCATACGTCACTCGAATACAGAGATAATTAGCCTAAGATTTAGTATCTAAGTACAATTCAGTGTGTAATATATATTTTCTTGTTTAAATATTCTTTCTACTTTATTCTTTACAACTTTTTTAAACTATGTAATGTTATTTATACAAATTTATGCTATTGAGACTACTTATCTTTCTACTCTTTACTATATTGTTATAACATATATGTATAAGACATAATATTCGTTTTTAAATTTAAAAAAAAAAAACTTCATTTTGAATGGAAAGTGTATAAAAACTCTTTGAAATAATCTTTATAAACAAAAAAAAATTATGTATCCTATAAATATTAGTTTCATTAATTAAATTCAAAATTTTTGTTCAGTTAAAATGTGTCCTATTAGATATTTTATTATTAACTTGAATATCTATATATTTTGTCATAGATTACTACTATCTATAACTACTATAATTAGTCCGATAATTCCCTGAATTAAATATAAAAAATATTTAAATAACCATAAATAACTTTATTGAATTAAAATAAATTTAAATTACATTAGAGTTCAATATAAGATAATAAGTTGTTTTTTCTATCTGTTAAAATTAACTTGTATTTCATTTCAAAATGTTTTTTTTTTTATATAAAATGACTGTCTGCCTTATGTACCACCGAGAAAATTACATATATTTATGTCTGCCTATGTGTAATGAGACATATTGATTTATTCGCAATGTTAATCCTTCATATTAATTATTCTTTATGTTTAGTTATAATAATATCACTTGAGATATTGAAATTACTATTTTTAAATTTTATTTTCTATGATTATAAAATCTATACTTTAGAGTTGTGATTTAATATAAATTCAATATTAGTCTATTGAATTATGTATATATGGACGACCAAGCCCAGCTCGGTACTTTTAAAAAACATTTTTAAATTAAAATAAACTGTTAGATATGCGTCACAAATTTAGCACTTTTACATAAATTTTTTTAAGACATCTTTTTTGTTGTCACTCTTATTCGTACTGGACTTAGATGGATTTTCGAAGCAGCCGATTTCCATCTGAGCTACTTTTGTTTTGACAGCGGCGGCGAAATTTTCCTTTATATTCTAGCTATATTTTTTCATTGCCTGATAACTCGGATAAAAAAAGTTTTCTATGAATGAAATCTAGCTAGATCGATTTATCGTTCCCGAAACCACACCTACATACTAGGTTTCACGGAAACAGATAACGCCGTTTCAGAGATCCTGAATATATACAACTATATTAAAATATACAAGAATTGCTCGTTTAAAGGTATTAGAAAATAAGTTATAAAATGTGTATATTTTTACGCCGAGATTTTTTTACGCTATGAATTAAAAGAAAAAAAAGAATGGTTAACTTTTTAATAGAAATTTGATATCTATTTGCTTTATTTTGAATGAATTTTGAAAGATTTATTGGCTCAATATATTTCAATGCTTTAAATAAGTGTATATGCCGTCCATTTTGGTGCTCAGTGTTAGATTATAAGATTAGGATCTAAATAAAAACCCTTTTTAGAAAAATAACATAACCATATATTTCTATAATAAGATTTACATATATTGCTGTGTTTATTGCGTACAATATATAGTAATGTATAAATTAAATAGTTTATATTATATATGTATTTTTTTGTGTTAAATCATAAATTGCTGTATTTCATTTCGTGTGTTTAGAACAAATAATTAGTACAAAAACAAAATAGAGCAATCTATTGTTGAAAAGAATTTATCACGGAGAAGAAATTACATTCTTGTTTATTAGAGATAATGCATATTCATGAAGCATTTCATTATATGGTTTTATTAGAGATTCAATGCTGAATATAAACATTATAAATTGTGATAAGCTAAGCTTTTCTATATTTATTATTTACATTTTAATGAATTGGTGGAAAATTATAATATCTAATTAATTTCCCCGTTATAAGTTAAATGTAAATATTATCGTTCATAACTTAATATTTCAATAAATTTCGGGTAAAAATTTGACGTTAAATAAAACTTGATATGATGACGATAATGTTTAATAAAGATTAAAAAAAACTACTCTTGGTGGAGTCAAAATATTATTTTATATTACTATTACTATATTCTAATAAAGTTTATACAAAATAACAAATATAAATCGTGTAAAGAAGCAATTAGATTGCTTACGCACAACCTCATGTACTTATCGACAATCGAATTATATGTTTATAATAAATTCATATAAAATTGTATATATTACAAGACAATGACGATTTATATAAAAATTCGCAAAGTTATAATAATAAATGGTTTCTTTAAACAAAATGTGTATTTTTTAAATATATCTGTATAATTTATGTATATACTTGGATAAAAGATCTGAATATACCTTATAACGTCTGGGGGCCTAGCCAAGTTACTTATCTACAATCACTAATGCAAATAGAAAACGGAAAAATGTATGGAGATGACATATCTGAACGCTATATCACGCGATTTTACGTGATAAAATTAACTTGGCTAGGCCCCCAGATTCCATTAAATAATGCAATTAAAGACATTAATGGAAGGTTCGTAGGTATTATTCTTACAGTCCATAAAGTTTTTTTTTTTCATTTTAGTTATATTGCTAAACAATGTCTAATAGCTCATACGTTTTAATAAGAAATCCTATAAGCCTAACAGCCACAATTCACATAGCAACATTTGCTTCATAGTTCGGTGAAGCTGTAAAGGTAAAGATCTTTCCAGGTCAACAGCGTTTTCATATCGAAAAAAAAAAACATTTGCTGCTTTAAACTTACCAATTGGAACGCAAACTGCACAGCAAATTGACAATGAAATGCTGTCGCAAATGGACACCCGATTTGGAAAAAGAACTTTCTATGATAGATCGATTAATTTTGTATTTACATAAAAATAGGCACAAAACTACTAATAGTACAAAAAAGCACAATTTATGAAATCATTTTTAAATTGAATAATTAATTAACAGAAATTATCGCCTTAAAATTAGATAGTAATTTGGTTTTAACTTTTTGTGACAATTTGACATCCAATTGCGGTAGCAGTTTGACGTCAATTTGCGGTACAGTTTACTGGCGAAAGTGTTATGGGGAGGGGTTGCCATCGAAATAAAGTTACATTTTTTAATTTAGTAACTATATTCTACCATAGTGAATTTTAATTTTATGGTTTACTTTTCAAATAGACAAGATGAATCAGAGAGCAAGAACATTTTATTTTAATAAGCATTCTCTGTTATAATTATGTTTTGCATACTGTACGTTGTCTTTTTATTTAGTAAATAAAATAAAACTCAATTTAAAATATAAATAAAAATTCATCAAAAATAGAATGAAATATTTTTTTGCCATATTTTTTTGTAAAATTTTATAAAACATACAAAATATTTCTCTTTACTTAAACATTTAATTTATTTCAATATGATAGTACGAATTCATTGGAACTAGCTTGAATCAATGGGTTTAAAGCTGTCATATTCAGTAGTCAACTTTTCAGGCATAAACCAGTTTTTATTCCATTAGCTCAGTTTCTCTTACTGCTGTTGATGAGGTATTTGCAGCAGTGTGTGAGGAGGTGTTTCTCTTTCTCCGCTGACCCGTTTTGGTGGATAGCTGTGGGACCTCCACGTTCTCGCGTGTATATATCTAGACCGTACTGACCTGAAAATTATGAAAATAGGCTTTTTTAAATATATTAGGGACCGTACATAAAGTACGTGACGCAAAATTGCTATGTCACATTTTCTGCGACCTTCCTAATGTTTTCTGTGATAACTTTATATTAAAGCTATCGTGATAAAGATCAAAATATAAGTGGGAAAAAATTGGTCGAAATCATCTAGTTTTTGAGTGATACACACACAAACGAGACCTCTGATTTTATTTAAAACTATATAAGAAGATTGGAAAAAACTAGGGGTGTGCTAATAATGCTCGAATAATATAATTTGCGTATTATTTGAACTATTCGAATATTTTTTAAATACGGAATAATTATCAAACTAATAGATACAAGAAAACATACATTTCCCAATGGATTTTAGTTGGATAAAAAGATAAATAATATAAATTATAATTTTATAAATTAATAACTTTATCAGAAACTAGCGAGCCCGGCGGATTTATCCCCCTGTGAAAATAAAAATCTTGATACCATAACCTTCCTCGTGAATCATTGTATCTACTGGTGAAGACCATATGAAAATCTGTTTAGTAGTTTTTGGGTTTATCGCGAACAGACAGATTGACTGTCGTGGCAGATAACTTTGTTTTATACTGAGTAATAATACTTTTCATATTTATTGTAATTTTTCAAACTAGTTTCATTAATATTCTTTCACTGACAGACGAGTCTATTTAACTAATTTTGTATTAATAATTTTTTAGTATCTGATAAATGTATAATTAGTTAAAATAATTGAAATATGAATTAATGGCATATTTCAAATTATTTCAATAATTCAAATAGTTCGAATGTTTGAATCAAATTATGCGAGTTAATTCGCTATCGAATGATTCGAAGATTCGTACCACCCCTGCAAAAAATGGCAGATCCGTTTCTCTTTCTTTAGACGTAGTATGTATAGGTTTGTTGCGACAACTACTTAAGAGTCGGTTACTTGTCTTAAAAAAGTATAGGTAAAAAATATTTAAATATGAATGAATATATTACCTTCTTCAGGGAATGTGATATAGAAGGATACGATGTCGTCGACGACATTCTGGTGCACGTACTTCGAGAGACGTTTCTCTTCGACTCCGTTCTTATGTAATGTCGCCATGAAGTCGGCGAGCGGACGGGACATGCGGAACTGTATTTCTAGCTCGCGTCCCGCGAATACTAACGCTTCCTAAAAAAATCATATTACTATAGATAATATTAACTAACCTGGCCACACGGAATTATACGAAATTATACATAAATGCCAACCTTTCAAGAAGATAGGTTGAGTAGTTTCGAAGCTTATAGTAGACAACAACACCATATTTTTATATATCTAAGTGATAATGTAGATTTGTTTTCATACGCTATTGAAAATTCTGACTGATTTTGAAAGAACTAGAATAGGTAAATTGGTTATGTCTCAATAATATATTATATTACGGAGCGTAAATGTAAATTATGTCACAGGGAAAACAAGATACTGACTGGTATACACTACTATTTGTAAAAATATTTATATTTGAGCCCGTTAGTATCGCGCAACTGAATTCTGAAGTTCTGAACTAGGGATTTAGTTTTTAATAAATACCGAGATCTATGTATATTAAATAAATATTTGTCAACTGTTTTTAGTCGTTATTAATAATATTTTAATGCTTCAGAGAAGGCTGTAAAGGTTGTAATTAAATAATTATGACGTGAGATTTATTAGAAAAAGAGATGAAATATTTTAATATGTCTTGCTTTCGAACCTGCAAACTTTAATCTGGATGATATTGTTTATTTCAACCTATTCTAGAAATATGTGACATTTACTCCTGCGTATAAAAAGGGCGACGACTCAAGACTATGTATTTTGTATAAGTTGGAGTAAAAACCTTGCATAATTAAGATACAACCGAAATAATTAGTAACAAATAATAGTAAATTTTGTCATAATTTTTTATCGTTCTATATGAGTATTATTTTATATTCAAGTTTGTATCAAATCTACATAAATATTAATATTGTTTTGACAGCATAATCAATTTTACAATATATTGCAGGTTTATTTTGAATATGACACATAACATACAGATATAATATGTCTAGATTTTTTTTATTATTGTATCATGTAGAAAAATTGTCTACAAAACTTTAGTTATAAAATACATTCACCATACATTCTGTGACTATGAAATTTGCTAATAGTTTCATTGTTACTATGTAAATTATAGAATTAGAAAATGAACAAATAATTTCTAAAATAAATTAAATGATTTTAAGTGGTTACCTGATGTGTGATGGGTACGAGGCCAAATAGCCTGGTGGCTTTAGTCGGTCCCCACTCCCCGCTAGCGCAGTCCGGTAGAGGAACCATTACCGTTTGAAGTTCCGCGCAACATATCTGTTGTGACATTTCTATTGGTAAGTATCCGTATAATTTTCATTTTGTAATGACACCTTTTTTTGTGAAAATACTGTCTTAACAAGTCTTACAGAAAAGTTCTAAAACCATGCTTCATAAAATCAAGGTTCCATATTGAAGGATAGTTTGTTTATGGAAAATGTCTATAAAAAACAATGATATTGTAAATATATGGATACGTAGTAAGCGCTTCCGACAGCGACTTGTTAAAACTTGGCTAGCTAGCAAACGTGATCTAGCCCCTTCAATCCGTCCGTATCTAAGCAACGTATAACTCTTTTTTTGTTACCACCGATATTGAGAATTTGCCATTTTACTTCTTCATTTCATCTAAAACTTTACGTATGTGTGCGTTATCGTGCTATTTGTTATGTAAAAATATTTAGATGACGTATATCTTATTACAAGAATAGCGGATAATATATTGTACTGATATTCAAAAACATACTTTATTATACTTTTTAGATATATATTAAAGAGGATTTACCTTGAATTTACATACGCTCTTGAACTTCATCGGTTCACCGGTGAGGTACTCTCGCGGCGTGACGGCGTTCGCGAATATGTCCAAGAGGAAGGCGCCGCTACACGGAGCGTGCACTCTGAACGATACCACGTTACCGACCACCGACTGGGAAATATAAACACACCACATAATAGTAGTAACTAGCTGTACCCGTGAAAGCCTTCGCGTGAAATTTCAATTATACAAATCTCATTCTCAGCGATTAAAATAAATCATAGGATTGTATTTTGTGTATTAACACTCTATACATATATAAATGAAAGTGATATATATGTAAAACATATATATGTTTTATCGTTGAATAAACTATTACCATACCAAATGTTATCAAAGTCCGTCCAGTAGTTTTTGCGTGAATCCCGTACAAATGACAAACAGACCGACAAAAAATTTAAAAAGTGGAAATATGCTCTGTCATTGATTCTAAGTCCGTTCCCTCCTGAATAAAATAGATTTAATGTACAGATTTCGTCCGGATACTCTATTATTATAAGTGGTCGCACGGTCAAACCAGTGGAATATTAATGTGATAAACACAAAAACGACTGAACGGATTTTCACGCAGTTTTCACCAATAAATAAAGTTATTCATGTGGAAAGTTTAGGTGTATAATTTGCTAAGTTTGTTTTAATTATCTAGTTAGGACAACGTCCGCCGGACCCGTTAGTAATAGCATAAAATGGAGCAAATGATTACCTGCATAACAAATCTCTTAAGACTGACTCCGTCAAAGCCATCACCTTCGGTATCGTAGAACTTGAGGTTATAATGGAAGATAAGCGAGCTCTGCATGTGTGCCGGCATGGCTATACGCATAGTCGCCGCACCTACAATAACAATAACTTATCATATTTTATTTAGTAGGATATTAGAGTATCCGTTATTCAGCAAGTATTTACTTTTTTTAATTTGGATATAATAATTAAATCGTTTGTTTATGCCTTAAAAACATTCAAGGAAAGAAATTGCCGATGCCGTTTAACCGTGCCTATATGACGATACTTTTCCCATTCGTTAGACTATACCATACTTGTCCCGAACGTTAAAAACTAGAGAGTATTAAACAAATGTGACAGACGTGTTATGGTGCTTATATTTTTGGTTTCTTAAGTGCCGAGATCAACCAGTGCATATCCAACTGCCGAGGAGAGCAGATTTATCGGTTGTTGTTATTTTCTGGTTATATATTGCTGTCACTTTGTCTAAATTACATAACTAATAGTGTAACATATATCAGAGTCTAATTAGTGTTCGTGCATTTAATGTAAAAACAAAAGATGGAGAAAAAGGTGTCAATCAGAAATATTAATGAGCATATTACCAGTTGAGTCAGTAAACATGACCGCCTTAGTGTTAGGATCGCTGAAGTAGAGTCCGTATCTGAAGAAGAGAGAGCGAACGAAGGGCAGTTCCTCGAAGTCGTGCAGCGTGATGGGAGTCTTCAAGAGCTGCCAGTCCGGCTGCAGCGGGAAGAACTCGTAGATGAACTCACGCGGGTCCGTCAGGAAGTAGTGGTCATCATATTCGTACCTGGAAGGGATCATGTTTTATAATTATGATCATTATCGTCATTATGATGTACAACTCTTCTACATTTAATAAAATATAATTTAATAAGATGCAAGTGCTTGTGCTGACTCTATTGCTGAGGTCCTGCTGCAGGGAATGGACTACTATATCCCATCCTCTGTAGTCCCGGTTGATGACAAGAGTCAGCCGTGGTTTAATAAGCCTTGCTCCGAAGCTACATACCACAAGGAATTCGCCTTCAGAGAGTGGACTACGGCACGAGCTCGTAAAGATCCAAAAACTCCGTCTCTGAGGAAAAAATACAACGCAGCCTCCAGAAGAGCAAAGAAGGTAATTGCTGCGGCAAAATTTAATTCAGTAGAGTAGGTGAGCGTCTAGCTGAATATCCTTCTGGAAGTCGAGCGTTCTGGTCGCTTGCCAAGGCTATCAATGGAAACTTCTGCCAGTCGTCTTTTCCATCTTTACGTAAAACAGATAATTCCCTGGCTCATACTGCAAAGGAAAAGGCAGATCTTTTTTGCAACCTCTTTGCAGCAAACTTCACTTTAGATGATGGGAATGCATCATCGCCAAACTTCCCACGATGTGCTTATTCTATGCCTGAAATAAGCTTCACACAAACAGCGGTACGGCGCATTCTTTTTTCCCTCGACATCAACAAGTCGAGTGGGCCAGACGGAATTCCCGCAATTGTTTTAAAAACGTTATTTCCTGAGTTGGCTCCTGTTCTCATACGCTTGTTCAGAATTTGCTACACATTTGGTCAGGTTCCAAGTTCTTGGAAGATAGCGAATATACACCCTATACCCAAGAAAGGTGATTTGTCGGACCCCAATAACTACAGACCTATTGCGATACTCTCACTTCTTTCTAAAGTGATGGAGCGAGCCATCAATATACAACTGTTAAGGTATCTTGAGGAGCACCAGCTGATCAGTGACTACCAATATGGCTTTCGTCATGGCCGGTCCGCTGGTGACCTTCTAGTTTACCTAACACAAAGATGGGTTGAAACTATAGAAAGTAAGGGAGAAGCTGTGGCAGTTAGCCTAGATATCGCAAAGGCTTTTGACAGGGTTTGGCATAAGGCTATCATCTCCAAACTTCAAGCCTATGGTATCTGTGAGAATCTTTGCACGTGGGTATCGAGTTTTTTGTCCGGACGTAGGATAAGAGTTGTGGTCGATGGCCACACCTCTGATGCCTTGGAAATAAATGCCGGTGTCCCACAAGGCTCTGTGCTGTCACCTACACTGTTCGTTCTGCACATCAATGATCTTTTGGATATTCCCAATATGCATTGCTATGCAGACGACAGTACCACTGATGCCGTATATTCGGGCCGTGCGAATATCTCTCGGGTACTAATGGAGCAAAACCGGACTAAACTTGTATCAGAGATTGAAAAATCGTTGGATGGGGCCTCCGATTGGGGAGAGGCGAACCTTGTCCAATTCAATCCATGAGAGACACAGGTTTGTACGTTTTCTATGAAAAAAACCCCATTTGTTATAGCGCCTAAGTTTCAGGGCATTTCTCTAAACATCTCTAGCAATATCGGGATCCTTGGTCTCAACATATCTAGCGATATGTTCCGGTTTCATTTGGAAAGTAAGGTTAAATTGGCAACTAAAAAGCTAGGTATCATCAACCGGTCAAGGCGGTACTTCAGCCCAATGCAACGACTTGTGCTCTACAAGGCGCAAGTATGGCCTCATATGGAGTACTGCTCGCACATCTGGGCTGGTGCCCCTGCCTATCAGCTTTCTCCTTTTGACTCCGTGCAAAGGCGAGCTATTCACATTGTTGACGATCCCGAGCTGACATGCGGTCTAGACTCATTAGAATTTCGCAGAAACATTGGGTCTCTGTGTGATCTGTATCGCATGTACAACGGAGAGAGTTCTGAAGAACTTTTTCATATGGTGCCTTCATCCCCTTTCCAAACTCGCACCACTCGCCGCTGGCTGGCTGCTCATTCACATACGCTAAAGCCCAGCAAAATAGCAACAACCGTAAGGTATTCTAGAAGCTTTGTTATGCGCACTTTGGCGTTGTGGAATGAGTTACCTGGTACTGTGTTCCCCCAGGGTTATGACATGGGGCTCTTCAAAAAGGTCGCTCTCCAAGGCCGGCAACATAACAGCGATACCCCTGGTGTTGCAGTTATCCATAGGCGACGGTAACCATTTAACATCAGATGGCCCGTCTGCACGTTTGCTGCCTTTTGGCATAAAAAAAAAAATTGTCGTCGTCTTTTTATAGTCGCTGTTAACTATTCCGACGTTGTAATTGGGACAGATCTGGAAAATTCTGAAAAATGAGCTGGACCATATGGATCTTCTATTCCTATAGGGTTATTTAGGCTAACCCCTAGACTAGTCTGTCTCTTCATTGCACAGGTCCGGCTGACGAGTGGAGATAGCTGGAGTGTGCCTAGTCTGTCTCCCTATTAGGTAGGAGCCCAGCGGCCATCTTCTGACGGGCGGACCGTTGGGGCGGCTATTCAAGGTTGAGTAGCTAGTACGATTCCTTGCCACCCCAATATAAACGGTCTGTCGGTATTGTGGGGTTTTAGTCTGTGCGAGTCGGACGTAACCCACTCTCTCCCCCGGGAGGGTGGGTATCCATATGGGATTTATTTCCCCACGGTAATAATAAAAAGAGGTTAACTCCTACACTGTCCAAATCCATAAGTTTTTAAGCTCCGTACAGACGTATATAGGATCTTATGATGCACTGGTCAACAGGCTGTTAGTAACATAAATAAAAAAATACAGTATTTATAAAATTTGGACAATAACAAATTATACAATGTAGAAATACAATTTTAAATCATTGGCTAGATATTGGATAGATAATATCTGATGGGTTAAACAATAGAATTGTAAAAAATGTCTATAAAATAGTCTTCACTTGAAAAATTGCGTTAAAGAAATGGAGTCACGGATATAAATCTTAGAACTAGTAAACCAAAATGTTACTAGATTTTTTTAATACTTTATAAGTTTCTTAGCGCTTGACCAGTTTCATCAGATGTTAAGTGACGTTGTGGTCTAAGATGTTTATCACTGGCATTCCAGTGCTGCCAACGGAACACACCGACAGGTGCTAGGCGACAGATTTTCAACTAGAGGTTGGTAGGTAGACTTAAAATAATTGCTAGAAACTCGAAAAATGTTAAGATAAATAAGATCTGAAATCGAGACGAATTTTTTTGCAAACGTAGCGATGAATGTAAATTTTTTGTAAATAAGCTAAGTGTCATTGGACATTTAAAGCCATAAAAAACTCTGTAGTGGATTCTGGAACCTATCTATTACTAAATACTAAAGTAGGATTACTAAGAAATCCTTTGTACGTGCTATTATAAATTGTAATAGCTCACCTAAGACTGTCACTTTTCCCTCTATTACCAGGCTTCGGTGCATCTTTTGCGTTGACGAGATGCCTCGCACCCCAATTGCACTGGACAAATCGCCAAGCCCCAGCGACGTACACTGCGTTCCAAGAGTTACGGAACCTGTTGTCCTCGAAACGCACACCAGGCTGATAGCCCGCGGATTTACTGTAGCCTTTGATGACTACACAGTGCAGACCTGCGTAACTGTGAACATGATGTAGTTCCGTTAAGATTTTAATTACTATGGACATGATGTATCAGATAAGATATTAATAAGACCTGACTTGCGTAACTAGTTTGATTTGTTTTGGTTTGAGTGCTGGGATCAATTTAGAGAATATAAGAATAGTTATAGACGCCGTGGCGTTTAATGAGACAGGCTAGCCTTATATAGTCACATATTATACATAACAAAGGATGGACTGTAAAAAAACCCACATCAGACCTATTTTGATTGTAAAGGAACAGTGATTGCATCTTTGTGTTCCACCTAAATGTAGTCGTCAATACGAATTAATATACGGCAACCTACTCTTTAGGTGTAGCGACCTATTATTGGTTGTATCCTATTAAAACTGTGGACCTATTACATTTTAATTATACGTAGCTATAGGTTGCAGTGATTCCTTAACATCAGTTGATTGTAATTTGGCTACTATATAACTTTTAATAAATCCCTAAACATTATTACTTGTTTTCGAATCAGATATATAGTAACTTCCTTCACATAAGCGTATCGAAGAGACACTTATGGTTATTTACCTGCACAGTCTTTTGAACAGTACGTGATAGCTTTCAGTTCCGTGCTTAATGCCTCTGAGCAGACCGAGCGGAGAGTCCCCCCTTAAATTATCATCGAACTGTATGTTGTTGAGATTCTTTACTGTAATCCAGCGGAATATCGTGCGTGCTTTCTCGACATCGCTTGCGCATCTACCGACGAGCTGTCGTACTAAGTCCGTGAATGTTTTTTGATCCTCTTGTGCTACCTTTAATCAAATTAATACATCTTTTGAAGTATAAACTTTTTTGTCCCGTTAAGTTTTTTTTTTGGCAGGAAAAAAACTTATCATATCAAGTTATGATGTGCTAGTAAGCATGACAGACTGTATTGCACTAACGCGCTTTGCGACACACTATCGACGCGTAGTATAGTGATCTGTGTACATCTAATATTGATGTTGTGTATCGAGATTGTGCAGCTGACCATATTGTTGATGAATTAATATAAACTGTATAAAAAAGTGTAGAATTTTTATTCGGAGCACCTATAGGTATGAAAGAGACACTAATGATAATAATTTTAATATAACAATTATGACATTTAAATAATTCAGACTATAATTAGTTTAAAGATGCAAAAGAGAACACAGTTATTGAATTGTTTTCAGTTCTGTCACTTCTTACGATTGCCTCGACTATTTTTTAAATATTATGTTTACGTTATTAAAGGCTACATATTGTGTCGTTACACTTCAAAATGAGCTAATTAGATATGATGTGATAAAAAAACGCTTACAGAAATAGCAATCTTGTCGACGTCCGTGAACTCAACCGGGTCAGTGTAGATGTGGAACTTAGAGACCAGAGGTGGTAGTGGTGGTGGAGCACGTGCAGGATATGGAGGTGCCTCCTCGCCATCCAAATACAGTGACGAAGCAGCCATATACTCCGAGCGACGTTCTTGGATAAGCTCCATCATCTCATGACTTTGTTTCTCAACCAGCGCCGCTGTCGCTGCCCTGGGAATAATAACATCAGCTTACCAATAACAATCCACATGCGAGAAGAAATCAACTTTATGTAGTATTTCTTTAAAAAATACTGAACAATTACATCTCATCTTACTAGAGTTTCTAAACTTTAACAGCAATTTTGGATATCGATTTCATAAAACATATATATAACTTAGAACTAAAATGGAGTGAAGTATAAAAATAGATATAATAAATAATTTTTTTTTGCATACCGTTCATGTTCCAACATTTTCCTTGTCAAGCTTTCCTTCTTTTTGTCTCTCCGTAGCGTCATATTCTTCTCCAAATCGGCTCTTTCCTGCTGATGACGTAACGTCAAAGCGCCTAATTCCGCATCAGGTCGCCTCTTCTTTACCTGCATCTCTT
The DNA here is from genome assembly GCA_014332785.1 of Antheraea mylitta. Classification (NCBI taxonomy): domain Eukaryota; kingdom Metazoa; phylum Arthropoda; class Insecta; order Lepidoptera; family Saturniidae; genus Antheraea; species Antheraea mylitta. Next base: position 581,196 of record JACEII010000068.1, on the reverse strand, counting down.
GCTGGAATCGGCTCGTAAGCCTCTCCAATTCTCTTTCCCATTCATCCTAAAATTAAAAAAATGTATACTCACGTAATATATTTAAATCTATTAACCAATCAAAATCCATCAATCCATCAAATCACAGATATTAAAACGGCCAGATAAAGAAATGGAAAATCGTTAGTTAGTAGTAGTTAGTTAGTTAGTAGGAAAATGGTTAAATATTTGGTATAAAATATGTTTCTTTTGTGGGAGGTTTTCGTGAAAAATAAATGAAAGCAGCCTTCGAATCTACAGTTAGTTCACGAAACTGACGATAATATAAAAATATAAAAGTAATAAAAATCACAGAATGCTATTTCAATTTAACGAAATAGCAAAAACGGTTATAAAGTAGTTAAAAAATGGTTATTCAAATTGGTGAGCTTCAGTGAAAATGATACTTCAAAGCAGTAAAGATAAAAAGCAGCAATAAATTGATTCATAAGCAGAGCCGTATTTAGGGGAGGGCAACTGAGACATCAACTCTGGGACCAACACGAGGTATGAGATAGGTTTCTATAATATGGATTTTTTCTTGGCTTAATGACTTAAGCTCCATACAAACGATTGTAAACTTAACTAAGCACTAATCAACAGATAAATTGGCTCGAAATTTTAAAATTGTATGATTGTAACATATTAAACCGAATTTATATTCTAAACCTCAACTTCTTTCATGTCACAGGATCTTAAATTTAAATTCGAGCTTATTCGTATGTCATACAATTAAATTGTATAATACTTGGACGCTTATTTATTGGCACGATAATTGCATTCTTGCTATTGGATGAAAGCGAACTCGTATATATACTTTGGTATACTTTGGTTATACTTTGGTAACAATACAAGTACCACAAAAATTCAAAAGATGGCGCTTTATGATATAGGCTATGATCATCAACTATAAAAAAGAAATTTTTGGTTTGTGCCGCCTTTTTTCAGGGAATACACTTATATACATAAAGGTAAAACATTACGTAGTACAAAGTTGATTCAAATCGTTACAGCCAGGTCCAAGATACACGAAATAAGTCTATACTAATATTATAAAGAAGTGAAGCTCGTGAGGTTGTAGGGGGTAACCTCAGGAACTACTAAACAGATTGAAGATTATTTAATCAATAGAAAGCTACGTTATTTGTGAGTATCATAGGTTATATATTAATCCGAAAAATGAAAGGACTTTTTTGTGGTAGTCGCATTTGCAAAGCAAGTTGGAGAAGAAACGCTCAAACGAAAACGTTTCTTACGGACGCTGCCTTAACCATGATAGATATATGATTGAGTTCTAGAGAAAAGTTGTAGAGCTTCACAATGCCTACAAAATAGCGACAGCATATGTACGTAGTTTTTATAAATGTTTACCATCCAACGAAGTAGGCACGGGTCAGCTAGTATAGTACATAAATAAAAAACGAGGTTTATGTTCGTAATGAATTACAAATCACTACCTCATTTATGAATGAGTAAAATTAGTAAATAAGGTTTGAAAAGTCATTACCACGTTATTTAAGGTCTTCTACGAAAGACCTTGAGAGGAAATTGACAATTGCACGTTTACGGGCACCGAGAAACGCAACACACTACTACTGAATACGATGTTCGTTAAAGTTTTAGTATTATGGATCTTTAAATTGATAACACTAAAGCTTGTTATAGCTATTAAAAAAAACGGTGGGCACACAGAGTAGTAAAAACATACTGAACTGATCTTATTAAAAAATCCATTAAAAAAAAATATCATAGATAAAGGAACTAAAAGGCTGAGTGATTACAAAAACCACTGTTTATCATTGCCTCTTCGGCCTGTTTAATTTTATATTAGTATAGATTATGAATAATTACACATAATGAATGTGTACTAAGAATTACTTTGAATTAACAAATAATGAAATAGTTGAATTTTTATGAAATCTCCGGATTTGTAGTCTTTATTCATAATCTTACATCATTTGTTCCAATATTCAGTAATAGTTGAGACATGTTGCATAATACAGTGCATTTGAATTCAGAAATGAAATGGATTAAAAATACAACCTAAATAATAAATATTAATATGGGGTTTTCTATGACAAGGAGCAATTATTATGTTAGAATACTGAATTTGCTAAACAATTCTCTAGATAAAAGGTAAAAGATTTTTTTTTTGTAAATTTATTTATAAACGTAATATTTTATTTATAAATTTATAATTTTTATTTGTATATTTTATCCTTTCCTAAAAGAAAGAATTAGTGGAAAGATACTACGCAATGACAATGTCATAATATTTCTTTTTATATTTATAAAAAAAGACAATTCCTTTATTAGGTGTTCGTCTCTGCGTGGCGGCAATATAATAAACTTTATTTAATTTACAATATTCAATAAACAATAATTCTATAGCTAATATTAACTTCGTAAAATTAATATAAAATACTGCACATCGCCTACTAACCTGTATTTCTTCACGTATTCTTCTGTTCTCTTCTTCTCTGTGTTTCGAGAACTTTCTGTATAAGTCATCCTCTTCTTGCCGATGTTTCATTTCCAGTTTAGTTTGTTCATCTCGATCCTGGAAAAATTAAAAACTTTACTTAACCCACAAAGAAATCGTATTTTCTTCTATTTTGAGAATCCCCTCACTAAAATAGTAAGTAAATAAGTTTTTTTTTCTGTACTGACTGCGCTATTGACCTAGCGAGGTTTTAATAGCTTCACCGGACTACTGAGGCGAACGCTTCAGGCACTCAGCTGATTTTATTTGACAACTAGCTTGAGGGAGTAAAAAGACATATCTCTTCTGAGTCAATGGTTTTTGAGTCGAATAAGTTGTCGGCGATTTCGTATATCTTGTCGTTTCACGGGTTCTACGCGCTTTATGTGGATTCATATTTTTGTATTTTATTTATTTTCTTATTATTTATTTATCTCTGTAAAATGTTACCATTACTGCGCAATTGCTATGAAAAAAAAACGTAATAATACCTAGACTGGAGAAAGGCCATCTGTCTGTAAAAGTCTCACCAAAATGGGATAAGTCATTTTACTTTTTGGGTTAAAAATCTAAGTTAACAGAAGATAGAGAGATCTTTAAAATTATTGACAGATTGATTTTCAGTTCTAATTTGCATTTAAGTACATAGTTGTTACTATAAGGGGAAGATTTGTTCCCATTTCCTTCGATAATACACGTAATAATTTACAGATAAATATATTTGTGCAAATATTTATCACAAATAATATTTTTATTCATGTGCGTGACTCATGCCATTCGTGAGATGATCGATCAATCGTCATAGAAAGTGTCGCCACCTGGCATTCGTCCGTACGTATAGGAAAGTGAAACGGTTGTGTCGTTCACCTGAATACAACCGGTCACCGCCCGCCGGATTATGATCGGTTACTCGCTCACATAAGGAGCGTT